>JANAVB010025550.1:0-48982 GCA_029216955.1 Iris pallida
CGTAAGCAAGCTAATTGGTTTATATAAATTGCAAAGCATTAGCCTTTTCCCTTCATCACTCACGTACTCGTTGAACACCATGGCCTCGAGCTCTACTTTCTTCACTATGAGCACCCTTCTTACTTTTATCTTGTTGACCAGCTCCTGCAATGCCGCTCGCCTTCTTCTGGAGTCTCCGACATCGATCCCGACGACCCCAACACTGCCAAAGCCCACACTTCCTCCATTGCCTGAAGTGCCTACTCTACCCAAGCCTACACTACCGCCCTTGCCTGAGATCCCGGGCATTCCTAAAGTTGAGCTACCCCCCTTGCCGGAGGTGCCAACGTTGCCTAAGGTTGACATGCCTCAGTTCCCGAAGATACCAACCGAGAAGAAGGATGGGCTACCAACTCTGCCAAAGGTTGAACTTCCACCGCTACCCAAGGTTGAGCTTCCGCCGCTGCCAGAGGAGCCCACTTTTCCTAAGGTTGACCTGCCATCGTTGCCTGAGGTGCCCACCTTGCCTAAGGTTGAGCTTCCACCCCTACCTGAAGTACCAACTATTCCCAAAGTTAAGCTGCTCTCCTTGCCTGAGGTTCCAGTCATCCCAACGGTCGAGTTGCCACCCATGCCTGAGCTTCCTCCTCTACCAAAATTCGAGCTTCCTCCACTGCCTGAGGTGCCGACCCTGCCTAAATTTGAGCTACCACCTGTGCCGAAGCTACCAACCTTGACAGGGGATGATAGAAACAACACCTGAGGAACCAACTCCAAATGCCGAACTCCCGCCCCTACCAGAGTTCCCCTCCATCCCTGGGCTCACGTTGCCTCCATTGCCATCCTTTACAGGAATTCCTTTCATTCCACAGATCCCCTCCATTCCAGGGTTCCCGTCCACTCAATCCGTACCAACCACCACCAACCCATAAACCAAGCTTTAACATGTGCATAGGTCATGCGTTATTTATCATTCGATAGCCTTTCGTCTTTCTTTCCTTAGATGAGCTTGTATGATTGTTATCGTTTATACTTCTTTCGCTTGTATGATTGTTATGGTGAGTATTTGAGCTTCACTGTTATGACTTACATTTATACCAGGCAGCTGAGGAATTATTACACTTACATTCTCTGCGCTATGTGTATGTATGTGTGTGCAAACACATGTTCTCTCTATCGTATGATAATCAAGACAATGTCATTTACAGGAAAGGAAACCTGCTTGATCCTATCCCCATGTAGCAATAGGAAGGAAGATTATCCGTTTCGGAGTATCAGACAATAAGGTTATGTTAGTAAAGTAACATAACATTATTAGGATCGAGCTGCCATAGCAGCAATGTTCATTTTCATAAACTTGGGTCCAAATTCTACGAACAAAGATATTCAAATAATCTCACTCATTGCCACTTATATTAGGCATGTCTACCTCACTATGGTTTGACGACATTTAGAGACCTTGTCTGTCATTTTATCTACGGAAACAGATTGATGGCCGATGTTCCTGCTATTGCGCACCCTGATATCACTATCACCATTCATACTACCTCTGGTTCTTGGGCCTACATAGTCGTAGTTTTGATGGCAGAACATCCATCAATTGCATCCGGAGTATATGATAGTTGAGCCATTGTGGTTAAACTACACAGATGAACTTGCAGCAGCATCCCAAAAGTTTCAAATGGCATCCCTTGTGACTATTCCGCCACATAAGTCCCAGCAGAGAGCTTCCTGAGATCCAATTGATTAAGAAACCTCAATCTGTTATTTTCCAAATCAAGACCAAAGGTTAGTGACAAACCAATCCTGTAGGGCACATCCATATATAGCCCCCTCTGATCGTCTCCAATACTCAGGGCGTCAGGCGTATTACTTCCACTCAAACGTATAAAAGGACGAGACATTATCATCAAACGTACACAAGGACAAGACCTTGTCATAGACATATAGGTGTTCCTCGCACAACAAAGAGAGATACAAAATCAATACCCAGAATCGGTTTAATAAGACATTATTATCAGCAGATGATATCCACAAAGACCTCGGATTTTTTCCAGGTCAGCTTCAGCAGTGAGCAACTCCATGACCAGAAATAGTTTTCAGAGATCTGCAAAAACAACAAAACAAAAACAAAAACAAAAACTGTAGCATGTAATTCTGTGGGCTCCTGGATGATTCATTAATGAAATATTTGATGCAGTTTCATCATATTCAGACCTCTAAAAGACTTGAGTTTTGTTTTCTTTTCTCAGTCATCAAATGGGTAGAGAAAAGAGAAGACCAGCAGCTATTTATAGTAATTTGAGGAAAAATAAGTGACAATTTTCAAACATCACTAACTTAAAATCTCATTGGAAGTACTTCCTAAGACGTTTTTTTTTTTGGGGTATATGTCATAACTTGTAAGTGCTTGACAAGGATGCATATCTTGATAGGCAAAAGATCGTTTGGACCATTTGATCGACAATGAAAAGGTCCAAAGTTGCTAGAAATCTATCCATAAGATTTTACTTGAAGGCGAAGGAAAATAAGGCAGGATTAATGAAGGTGAACTTCGTAACAAAATCAAGAAAACTAAGAAGGAAAGCATCTTCCCTCAATTATAACTCATCTCCATTCCATGTTTCTCAACAATGATAGAGGGCTTGTTCAAGAAAGCAACGAATCAAGCAAGGCGATCTCCTGCTCTTCTACCTCTTCTTGATAGCGGATGGAGTTGTCTCTAGGCTGGTCACTAAAACAGCAGCTCCCATTCATTCCATTATTCTCATAACTACTGATGGATTGTCCCTACCTAAATGGTAGTGGTCGTGGTCTAGGGAGCACAATTGCTAGAGCACAGGGGAAAGATAGGTAATGATCTAAGCAAGAGCATCCAGATGGACTACTATAGCGAGCCTAGTGACTTAACGGCACTTTCTAAGGTCTCATCATCATCCTTAATGCCCTTCTTACAGAGCTTTGCAATTTAAAGATGACATTGACTGTTTTTCCCTTATCCATCATCATGTTGCTGAAAACATTAGAATTCTTTTGTTACACTCACTCCTGAAGCAAGAGTCAAAATTTGATATCCTACTCTTCCAATTGACAACCTATCTCCCCACCTTCATGCTAGTTCCATTTGATCCAACAAGACTGTTTAGGGACTCCTCTGCTCACTGAGACTGAAAAGAGAATTGAGGTCTAGAATTATAGCTGGTTCTGCGGATGGTAATTGGTTATCACACTAAAACCTATTTGCAACCTGAGTAACTTTGGCTTCTTGGTTACAGCTCAAATACAAATACAGAATCTAAGCATAATGTCTTCCCACTCATCTATCTATTCTCACCACAGTACGCTAACTTTTTTGACAAGTTTCTTTATTGTGCATCATTGTGAACCACAAAGCATGGCTGGTCTTACAAAGTATCTTACAGAATTTTCCTTTCATCTTAAAGGGTATCATACAATCACAAAACCACTAAACACTGCAGAATACTTCCAAGACAACTATCCCACTATAGTTCCATAAATATATATACTTTCTTCTCAAACTTGTATTCATAAATGATTAGCACACTTTAGCAATCTTATGATTTCTTAGAGTTCTGCTACCATAAATATGAACTATACTCTCATTTCTTTTTCTTCTTAACTTTTTTCTTCTAAATCTACATTTAATATATCATGCATCGTCCTACTAATTCTGAATCCTCTCAATTCAAAAGCTCCAATGTTTCTATAAGAAAACCATTCTCTAGTCTCATCAACTAACACAAGATCATCAACAAAAAATGCTCACTATGGAACCTCAACCTAATTAACTTCGTCATGTATCCATAACTAATGCAAAGTGCTAGGCAAAGTGCCCATCCTTACGTAAGCCTATCGAGATGGAAAGCAATTGCTACCAGACACTTGTTTTTCCAAGACCACCCAATAATCTTCACAAGGACCCTATTGGCCTATCACAAGCCTTTTCTAGGTTATAAGAACCATTCCTTGAGTGCACCTCTCTAGATACTAGAAATCTATGTGCAAGTACAACCACCCCCCCCCCCCCCCCCCCAAAGGACAAAGGAAACTACACCAGTTCTCACCCTAGAATAATCCAACCAATTGGTCAGCTCTTGCCAACTTCACAATGCAACTATTTTCACTATTCAAGCATCTCATGCATCCGGGATCCCTGAAAGGACTCTTCTAGCCTCCTAGAAGTAAAACATCAGCATCTCAGCACGAGAAAAAGAACTCAATACAAGACACAAATAATTTTAATTTGTTAAAAGTATAAATCTTTTAGAAATAAATACATAAAACCCCCCCCCCCCCCCCCCCCCCCCCCCCCCCCCCCCCCCCCCCCCTTCCATGTTTCATGGATATTACAAAGACCTTTCTTATTTTGAAAATAATTACACGGACCTCCCCTATGGTTTATGTTTTATTTTGAAAATAAGGGTGGTTAGTGTAATAACCCTTTATATAAAATATAAAGATACGGGAGGTCCGTGTAATTACTTTCAAAATAAAGGAAGTTTGTAATAAACATGAAACATGGGGGAAGTTAATGTAAATTGCCCAATCTTTTTATACGCCCAAAATCCTCAATATATTTCCAGTAAGGCGACCAAAATATACATAACAATTCTACCAGATTTAAGATATTTTCTTACTATAAGAAATAAAGCATGACAGTATAATTTATCACGATATATATATACAGCGACAAAGATGTGAAGAATATTAGAATTTAGAATAACATTTGGCAAAATCAACCATGATATTTGTAGATACTTGTCGGGACATCCTTGTATGCTGATAGCTGGTTCCATTAGTTATTTGAACCATGTAAACTATATCTGTGAAATGTATATAGATACCAAATTATTTGCACAGTTACACGTACTGCATGTCCTCTTGACATTTTCATAACCTCTAATGCTTCAACGACATTAGTCGTATGTTGAATCTAGTGACTTATATCATCATCTCCAAACACTTGGAGGAACATGTGGTAAAGGGATCAGCGAAAAGGACGCATGATCATAGATGCAAGAGCAAAGGAGGAACCAAGGTTCAAAGTATCGGTATCGGTATTGAACAATTTGTATGAGTATCGGTATCGGGAGTATCGGCGGTATCGGATCTAAGTTTCAATTTTTTTGTATCGGATGTATCGACAATATTAAATTTATTAAAAAATTAGAAAAAGTTAGAAAAAATAAATTACATATTTATGCATTATTTAAACATTTTCTATGTTTTTTGATTATAAATAAATAAAATAATACTCATCCTTCTGATTGGTTTACCTGCGATATACAAGTTTTCTTCATTTACATGTTTTTAGTTTCAATTTTACTATGTCATTAATTCGTTTTAATTGAATCTTGTATTGTTTTATTACTACAGGTTTAAATTTTGACAAATTAAGGAGCATAAAGGAAGACACAAGAGACTAGAAGCAATGCCAATGACTGGATGAGACAAGAGTCACAAGACCTATTATTATATTTATCCAGATATTTTTTTCATTTATGTAAATAAAAAATTAATTACATCTAGAATTTTAGTTTTATGCATAGTTATAAATTGTTACAATATGATCCATGACCAAAATTTTGTTTCATAATATAACGAAATAAAATTAGCTACATTATTTATTTTTAATTTAAAAGTACGACAAAAAAATATTTGGCCAGAAAAATTCATTGGGACTATGGCCTATCCCTTTATTTAAGTTTCACAAATAAAAATCTTTTTACAATAGGTATGAACTACATAAAGCATACAAATACAAAAATGAATACAAATGAACACAAATATACCACTAAAATGGTTCATAATTATCAGAATCGTCCTGATATGGTTCTTGGTTATGAGGGTAGTAGAGATTGATATCTGTATTATGAAGAAAAAAAAACTAGTCATGAGGCCATTAAATGTAGAATGTTGTTCTGCCTTTGTGTAGCACCCAGTTTCTAAAATGAGGATAATTTTGAAATTTTGTAATTATAATTATTTAATAATGATATTTAAACCATATTATGATTTTTGGTGATTTTTTTAGTTATTTTAAAACTATTTAAAACCACGACTTGTGATTTTGATGTTTTGCTAGTGCAACCTTAGAGATTACTTAACCTAGAGACTAACCATGATTATATGAGCCTAGTCATAGGTTTAGAACATCAAGTTAGGGCTTTTTAGCCTAAGGGATATTTTGGTAATTTACTAGGAATTATTGGAATTATTGGATTTATGTGAATTATTATTATTTAATTATTGTCATGAGAGTCCCTAACCTAGTTTACCCTAATCTAGAGGTTAGCCACTAACCTAGAGACTAGAGGATGGATATTACATATTAGTCAAGGTAGGAAAATATCTAGGATATTTACATATTAGATGTTTTCCTTAAAAACCTCAAAAGATCTATTACTTTGGCATGAAAGTCCATACCTTCACCATGAAGGAAGGCAAGAGGACACCCCCCCTTGCCATGACCAGCCAAGGGCACCCCCTAGCATGCCCCCTTCCTATATAATCCCATCTATTCATTCCCATACCAATTTACATGTTTCAAAATCTAGAAAAATTTATATTTCCTTAAACCTTCATATCTTCCTCAAAATAGATCCAAACTCATCCTAGTCTTTTGCATTGGGTTCCTACAACCTAGAGGGTGCTAAGGGAGGCTAGCAAGCTGGACACATAGCTGTGGACACCAACAAGTGAAGAGGACACCCCCCCTTCCATTGAAATCTTGAGTTTTCACTCAATAGGTAAATACCTATAAACCTAGTAAATATTGTGTTTTTCCTTTATAAATGCATGCATATAGGTATACCCTAGCTGTGGAACAAGTTTGGTAAAATCTAGGGTTGGTTTGGTGTCCGTATCGGACACGTATCCAGGGTTAAAAAACAGTGTTTGGTGAAATGCCACATAGGAAATTATTTGTTAATTTTCAAAACTAATTACATGTATGTGTAGCCTAACATGTGTATATTACAATCCTAATCGACTGAGTCGATTTTAGTATAGTTTGGACACGATTTTAGGGCTTAGACACGCAGCACGAGACATCGTACGGAGCTCGTGCGGCTGCCCTGCTGCTCGGGTGTCCTAGCGGACACGACACGGCACCCCGACACCTGAAAATTGGTGGGTAGGTACAGGCAATGACTGACACCATGCCCAAGTGTCACTCCCCGTTCCCAGAATGCGTATTTTTATTCATGTACAACTCATGTATATTTATTTAGTATTTATCATGTATTATCCTGTATTTAAATTCCTTTAATTTCATGTTAATTAATTATCTGCATTTTATTTCCTGCAATTTTATTCCTGCACTTTATTATCTGTATTTTATTTCTTGCTGTTATTCTCTGCCTTTAGTCTTGCTTGTGGTTCGGGTTCATGGAGGGTTTTTCAGGTTCATGATGGTTCAACCCGACCCTATAACCCCACCTACCACCACCCTTCCTATTTAAGCCCCCATCTCCTTCTCTCCTCATAACTCTCATTCTTCACCATTATTTCTTCTTCTTCCTCATCACTCTCTCCACCAACCCATCAGCAGGCAAGTGCAATCTTGCTTCTTGCTTGGAGAACCATTTTTATGGTTCATTTCTCTTCCTCTCATGATTCTGAGAGAGTTTAGTACTTAGCATTTTTTTATTTCTATGGCTGGTTTCTCCTAGATCTAAGTTGTTGTATTCTCGGCTGTTCATGGGTTTTGATCTCCCAACTTAGTGTGGATTTTTAGTCACGCATACGTCTTTACGTGTTAGCGTAAATTTTGAGTCACGCTCATGTTCTTACATGTTAGCGTGGATTTTCAGTCACGCACACGTTCTTACGTGTCTGCGTGGATTTTTAGTCACGCACACGTTCTTACGTGTTTGCGTAGATTTTCAGTCACGCACACGTTCTTACGTGTCTGCGTAAATTTTTAGTCACGCTCACGTTCTCATAAGCATGCGTGAATTTTGAGTCACGCACATGTCTTTACGTGTTAGCATAAATTTTTAGTCACGCTCACGTCTTTACATGCGTGCGTGGATTTTTAGTCACGCTCACTTCTATACATGTCAGCGTGAATTTTAGTTACGCTCATGTCCTTACGAGCCAGCGTGACATTTGAGTTACGCACACGTCTTTGCATGCGTGCGTGAATTTCTTATCACTTTTCACGCTGTGCGTGCGTGAATTTCTTGTCACGCTATTTTACGCTCACTTATGAGTGCGTGAATTTCCTTTCACGCTCACACTGTGCGTGCCAGCGTGAATTACTTTTCACGCTCACACTGTTTACACGCACACTCCAACCTGCTAGACTTGGCGTGACTTGTTGGCCTTAGCTTAGACTTGTTGGCGTGACTTTCTAACCTGGGTGTTCTATTTGCTCTATAACTTATTCATTTAATGATGGCATGATAATTCTTCTATTATATCCTTAAGCCTTTTGGCATGGACTTGATAAAATTATGATATATTAATGTTGTTAATACAGATTGTTATATAGAATGTGCCTTGTGTCCTGATTGATCCATGGATACCCAGTATGACTGGAACTTAACCTTGAGAATTATAGACTCGACCCCATGTAATACTAATTGACTTTCATGCCTTGTCACCATTGATGATAATGGTTATCTTGACTAAAATTGATCATGCGTTCCTAGTTGGAACTAAGAGACTGGCTAGTCGTCTTATTGAATGAAATGAATGAGACACGTTCATGTAATGAACTATTGTAATCGACTGGCTGATCCCAAATATTAGCATACAGGCACATGCAGGCTTCAAATTATTTATTTATCTATTTTACAAAAACAGCATGTGTACTTTATGGTCAAGGCATGATTACTCCGTGGTTAGATTTGATTGTTGCATCATGCTATGTAAGACCTACAACCTAGCCGCACGGGTATCGTTGTAGAGTTGCGCATATCGTACCCCGTACGAAAGTACTCATTTTAATTACCATGATCCACGGCATGGAACTTCACTCAACGTAGAGACTATTAAGTCAAATAAAATAATGATGACATGGAGAGAATGGATTTCCGAGTTCTTACATGGCAGCCCTCTTGGGACTATTAAGTGCCTGACAGGCCGGCTGGTTCCCACAGATACTGTAAATCTGTCACACGGGCAGAAAACGGTATCTGCTTATATTATTGTACATGCTATATTAACGGCGGGCGTCCCGCTGGGACTCGTCTAATTACATGATTGGCACAATTGATTGATTGGATAGACTAGCCTTGCTCGCATATAGTAAGAACTGAGGAATCCCTATTTGCATAATTCCAGGATAACTTGGGACTCACAATAGTAAGCCGTAGTAGTTGATTGGCCGTTCAAGATGATTTGTTTGTGTATTGTACCTACTCTGTTGTCTAACTGAGATGATCAGAATGTCAGGACATGACGGGCTAACTTCTGTCCTTGTTTGGTTGGAAGGTTGGTTGAAGTGTCGTGATGTTATGTGAATCCTAGTGGGAAGCAGAGATCTATTATTATTCTCTTACTTACGGGTTTAGTCCTTCATATCGTGCTTCCTTGTGGTACTTGCTATTAGAGGTCTAACCTCTCTGGTTTTGCATGACCAGATTTAGAGCCAGTCCCCAAGGATCCAGCTTACTTCTACCTCCGAAGATGGTCAATATTAGGGGAATAATCGCAGGAGGACTCGAGTGGGTTCCTTACTTCACCGCTCATTTTGTTATTTACTTCATACTTAGCCGTTTGGCATCGACATGTTAGTCGAATTGTCTTGCACTTACTTTTGCATAATTGTAACTAAAGTCAGACTGCAGCTGATAACAATTGTATATATGTTACTATACCATCTGGCTATGTTTTGTAAAGTCAGATCTCAAGAACATTTTGACTAAGCGTTTGGGACGCCTTACTGCTTTACCTTACATGTTCTCTATTTTTGCTTCTTGTTTGAATGATTGAGACAATAGATGTGAAGTGACCATAGTAAGACTTTCATGTAGTATACACCCCCTCGTCTGGTTAGACAGCATTGATCGTATTATACGGTATTAATCTACCCGTAATACGTAGCTGGCCGAGTCATTCCCCCGCTCTCCAGTATTCTGCTTCTGGGACGTGACAAGGTTTTAGTGGTAGCCCATGCAGGTCTGATTTCAGACTTGTGGGGTGTTTGATTTATAGGATGTCTCAATCACACGTGTTCCCCCTTGATCTCATGATTCGTTATTCTCAAACCTTACTTGACATTCCAGTATCCTTTGACTTCATTGATCCTTCACGTCCGTTTGTTTGATTGTTCTCTTATCCCTTTTCTTAGGGGCACTTCGTTCGTATCGGTCAGAGCTGGACAACAGCAGGGGCAACATGGGCAACATGACCAGGTCGGTCAGCAACAAGGGCCAGTCTCACCTCAGGAGGCTATCCAAGAAGAAGTGATAGTAGAGCCAGCAGCTGGATCGCAGTATCCGGATGTTCCACCACCACCAACAGTTCCACCTACCCAAGTGGACACACCAGCCCTTCTGGAGATCATGAGAGGAATGATGGCTACTCAGCAACATCAGATGTTGGCCCAGCAGCGCATGCACACTCAGCTACAAGAGCAGAATGTGTTGCTCAACCAAGGATTACAGACGGCTTTGGAAAGAGGAGTGAGGACTGATTCAGGAGCATCAGCCAGGTTTTGCAAGTACAACCCCCGCCGTTTTGAGGGCACGGAGGATGCCATCTCAGCAGATGCATGGCTTAAAGATATGGAGGCTATTCAGACGGCAGCTAAGGTACCGGCAGAAGAACGTGTGGATCTAGTGAAGTTGTTACTTCAGGATCTCACACGTGATTGGTAGGAATCAGAGGAAGTGGGCATCAGACGTCCTGTGGCTTGGGACGATTTCACCGCAAGATTCAAGACCAAGTACTATGGAGTTGTGGCACGGTTTGAGCTACAACAGAAGTTTATCAACCTCAGGCAGGCCGGCAGGACGGTAGATGCTTATGCAGCGGAGTTCTGCAGATTGAGTAGATTCGCCCCAGAGATGGTAGCAACAGAGAGCCAGAGGGTAATGAGGTTTCAGCAAGGGTTCCATCTTAAACTCTTGCAATTGATAGAGGGGCACAATTACCAAACCTTCGATGAAGTATTGACAGCAACTCGAAGGCATGAGATCACCATTCAGAGGCTTGCGGTAAGGACTGGGGGTCAGAAAAGATCCCACAGTCAGATTGAAAGAGGAGGGGAAGCAGCGTCCCGAACAACAGCACCATCTACTGGCATTCGTATCCACGATGTGGCGATACGAGGACCAGCACCACCACCCAGGCAGCAGCAACAGCAACAGAGAAAGAACCAGCAACCCCCGGCGGGCTGCACTTATTATAGAAAGATGGAGTACACTAGAGATGTGTGTCGGACATTGAATGGACTGTGTCTGATATGTGGAAATCCAGACCATCGGGTTACCACATGTCCCATGAATTCGAGGTCAGGAGGACCAGTGGAGCAGTTTCCTGCTCTGCCAGCCCAGGGACAGGACAGTATCGAGGACCAGCAGTGGCAGTAAGGCCGTTGGCACAGCGTCCGCAGGCTCAGATGTTTCGGCAGCAGGGACCGCCGATGCAGCAACACCAGCATAGACCACTCCAGCATCATCAAAGAAGGGGCCAGCAGCTGTACCAGGCTAGGCCGCAGCATGGAAACCAGCAAGGAGGTCGAGGGCAAGCATTCACTTTGTCCTTGGAGGAGGCATTGGCATCGGAAGATGTTGTGGCAGGTAACATTCTCGTCGCCTCATATCCCGCAGTAGCATTGTTTGATTCGGGAGCATCCCATTCATTTATATCTGCACAATTTGTGACACGACTAGGAATGGAGTTCGAGGCATTGCCAGGGAGGTTGAATATACTCACTGGTAATGGGCTCGTAGGAGTTAGTAGAGTTATTCTAGCGTGTAGCGTTGTAGTTTACGGGCATTCCTTACCCGCCCGGTTGATAGAATTTTCTGTTAGAAATTTCGACGTTATCTTAGGCATGGACTGGCTGAAAGATAGTCATACGACAATAGATTGTCGTAAAGGGAGTGTATCTTTGATATTCCAGGCATAGAGAGGTTCACCTTAGTCAGATCAGAGGCAACTCAGCAAGAGCAGGGAGTAGTAGCGGCAATGGAAGAAGTTCAAATTCCGAAGGTAGTTGAAGAATTTTTAGACGTATTTCCTGAAGAACTTCCAGGTCTACCACCGGTTAGAGATATTGAGTTTAGCATAGAATTGGCACCAGGAACTAAACCGATATCAGATCGGGTATATAGAATGGCGGATTCAGAGCAGGCCAAGGTATATCAGCATATAGAGAAACTGAAGGAGAAGAAGTTCATCCAAGCTAGCGTATCACCATGGGCAGCACCAGTGGTACTTGTGGGAAAGAAGGATGGGTCATCCAGATTATGCATTGACTACAGGAAGCTTAACGCGGCAACAGTGAAGAACAAGTACCCATTACCCAGGATCGACGACTTATTTGATCAGTTGAGCAGAGCTAGAGTTTTCTCCAAGATAGATCTTCGTTCAGGGTACCATCAGGTGAGGGTTCGGAAGGAAGATATTCCCAAGACAGCATTCAGGTCGAAGTATGGGCATTATGAGTTCTTAGTAATGTCGTTTGGTTTGACCAATACTCCAGTAATATTCATGGATTTGATGACTCACATCTTTAAGCCATACTTAGACCAGTTTATCGTTGTGTTTCTTGACGACATTCTCGTATACTCTGCTAGTGAAGAGGAGCATGAAGACCACCTCAGGAAAGTATTGCAGGTTCTGAGAGAGAACCAGTTGTATGCCAAGCTCAGCAAGTGTGAGTTTTGGTCGGATCATATTTCATTTTTGGGTCATATCATATCAGGAGCTGGAGTAGCAGTAGATCCCAAGAAGATAGAAGCAGTAGAGAGTTGGCCAGTACCCAAGACCGTAGCAGATGTACGGAGTTTCTTGGGATTGACAGGATATTACAGAAGGTTTGTGTCAGACTTTGCAAGGCTTTCAGCACCCATGACCCGTTTGACCCGGAAGGATGTACCATTCGTTTGGTCGGCAGAATGTCAGGCATCATTCGAGACTTTGAAACAGAAGTTGATATCAGCACCTATTCTTACATTGCCAGTTGGACCCGGAGGTTTTACAATATATTGTGATGCGTCAGATAAAGGACTTGGATGTGTTCTTATGCAACATGGAAAGGTGATAGCATATGCATCTAGGCAGCTTTGGGACCACGAGAAGAATTACCCAACTCATGATTTGGAGTTAGCGGCAGTAGTGTTTGCTCTGAAGCTATGGAGGCATTACTTATATGGTGACCGAGTGGAGATGTACACAGACCATAAAAGTCTAAAGTACATCTTTACTCAGAAGGAACTAAACATGAGACAGAGAAGATGGTTGGAGTTGATCAAGGATTATGACGTGGAGCTTCAGTATCATCCAGGCAAGGCTAATGTAGTAGCAGACGCTCTCAGCAGGAGAGGCGGCACATTTATGTTGACAACGCAGAGGCATATCTTAGAAGACCTTCAGGAGATGGGCATCGAAGTTATACTTCCTAGTGATATAGGAGTTCTAACAAGTCTGCAAGTTCAATCCGACTTGGTAGACAGGATCAAGGCAGCTCAGGTACAAGACCCAAAGATTCAGAAGCTTAGGGAAGAATGTGAGTCAGGACTCAGGAAGGAGATGAGAATTCATAAAGATGGTACACTTAGGTTTGGATCACGTCTATGTGTGCCTAATGGAGATATCAGACAGGAAGTTATGGCAGAAGCTCACAGTTCTCAGTATTCTATTCACCCTGGAGGGACCAAGATGTACCAAGATATCAAGCAGCATTTCTGGTGGAACGGAATGAAGAGGGAGATAGCTAAATTTGTTTCCCGTTGCTTGGTATGTCAGCAAGTGAAGGCAGAACAGCAGAGGCCAGCTGGATTATTGCAACCGCTTCCTATTCCGGAATGGAAATGGGAGCATATTACAATGGACTTTGTGACCGGTTTACCGAGATCACCAAGTGGTAAGGACGCTATTTGGGTAATAGTAGACCGACTTACGAAGGCAGCACACTTTCTTCCTTTCAGAGTAGGGCAATCTACAGAAAAGTTGGCAGAGTTGTATATGCAACAGATAGTCAGGCAGCATGGAGTCCCTGTCAGTATTGTGTCGGATCGAGATACCCGCTTTACATCATATTTCTGGAAGAGCTTACATCATAGTCTGGGTACCAAGTTAAGATTTAGCATGGCTTACCATCCGCAGACGGATGGGCAATCAGAAAGAACGATTCAGACTTTAGAAGATATGTTGCGAGCTTGCACTTTAGATTTTGGAGGGTCTTGGAAGAGTCACCTGCACTTAGTCGAGTTCTCATACAACAATAATTATCAAGCCAGTATCCAGATGGCGCCATTCGAAGCACTATATGGTAGAAGTGCAGGTCACCGCTTGTATGGGATGATATCGGGAAGAGGAAGATGTTAGGCCCAGAAATGATTGTTCAGACGGTTGAAGTGGTTAAGGGAATTAGAGAGCGACTTCGAGTTGCGCAGGACCGGCATCGTCATTGGGCGGACCAGCATCGTAGGCCATTAGAGTTCTATGTTGGGGACCACGTATTCTTGCGGATCTCACCTACTCGTGGGGTCATTAGATTTGGCATTCACAGGAAATTGAGTCCGCGGTACGTGGGCCCATTTGTTATCCTTGATCGGATAGGCGATGTTGCTCATCGTTTATTCCTCCCGCCTTCATTACGAGAGGTGCATGACGTGTTTCATGTATCTCAATTACGTAGATATGTATCGGACCCAAGCCATGTCCTCGATCATTCTGAACTGGTTATTGGTACCAACCTGTCTTATGAGGAACAGCCTGTGTCCATTTTGGACCGAAGAGAGAAGATACTTAAGAACCGAATAATTAGTCTTGTCCGTGTTGCTTGGGGTCATCACTCCTTGGAAGAGTCAACGTGGAAACGTGAGGATGATATCCGATCACGGTATCCACGCATGTTTGACTCACAAGGTATATCTCTTCCAGTATACCTTGATTGTCCTGATTCTTCATGCTTGTCACCTTATGGGTAGAGCTACTTGATATCGTGGATTGTTGAATTTACATATATAGTACTTGCTTTTGATATGGTAATAATGATTGCTTGCTCACTAGAATTGCTTGTATTAGTTTAGCTCTGATATTTCTACCTGCTTGGATTTGAAATTCCGAGGACGGAATTTTTCTAAGATGGGTAGAGATGTCACTCCCCGTTTCCAGAATGCGTATTTTTATTCATGTACAACTCATGTATATTTATTTAGTATTTATCATGTATTATCCTGTATTTAAATTCCTTTAATTTCATGTTAATTAATTATCTGTATTTTATTTCCTGCAATTTTATTCCTGCACTTTATTATCTGTATTTTATTTCTTGCTGTTATTCTCTGCCTTTAGTCTTGCTTGTGGTTCGGGTTCATGGAGGGTTTTTCGGGTTCATAATGGTTCAACCCGACCCTATAACCCCACCTACCACCACCCTTCCTATTTAAGCCCCCATCTCCTTCTCTGTCCTCATAACTCTCATTCTTCACCATTACTTCTTCTTCCTCCTCATCACTCTCTCCACCAACCCATCAGCAGGCAAGTGCAATCTTACTTCTTGCTTGGAGAACCATTTTTATGGTTCATTTCTCTTCCTCTCATGATTCTGAGAGAGTTTAGTACTTAGCATTTTTGATTTCTATGGCTGGTTTCTCCTAGATCTAAGTTGTTGTATTCTCGGCTGTTCATGGGTTTTGATCTCCCAACTTAGCATGGATTTTTATTCACGCATACGTCTTTACGTGTTAGCGTGAATTTTGAGTCACGCTCATGTTCTTACATGTTAGCGTAGATTTTCAGTCACGCACACGTTCTTATGTATCTGCGTGGATTTTCAGTCACGCACACGTTCTTACGTGTCTACGTAGATTTTCAGTCATGCACACGTTCTTACGTGTCTGCGTGGATTTTCAGTCACGCACACGTTCTTACGTGTCTGCGTAGATTTTCAGTCACGTACACGTTCTTACGTGTCTGCGTGAATTTTTAGTCACGCTCACGTTCTCATGAGCGTGCGTGAATTTTGAGTCACGCATATGTCTTTACGTGTTAGCGTGAATTTTTAGTCACGCTCACGTCTTTACATGCGTGCGTAGATTTTTAGTCACGCTCACTTCTGTACATGTCAGTGTAAATTTTAGTTACGCTCACGTCCTTACGAGCCAGCGTGACATTTGAGTTACGCACACGTCTTTGCATGCGTGCGTGAATTTCTTATCACTTTTCACGCTGTGCGTGCGTGAATTTCTTGTCACGATTTTTCACGCTCACTTATGAGTGCGTGAATTTTCCTTTACGCTCACACTGTGCGTGCCAGCGTGAATTACTTTTCACGCTCACGCTGTTTACACGCACACTCCAACCTGCTAGACTTGGCGTGACTTGTTGGCCATAGCTTAGACTTGTTGGCGTGACTTTCTAACCTGGGTGTTCTATTTGCTCTATAACTTATTCATTTAATGATGGCATGATAATTCTTCTATTATATCCTTAAGCCTTTTGGCATGGACTTGATAAAATCATGATATATTAATATTGTTAATACAGATTGTTATATAGAATGCGCCTTGTGTCCTGATTGATCCATGGATACCCAGTATGACTGAAACTTAACCTTGAGAATTATAGACTCGACCCCATGTAATACTAATTGACTTTCATGCCTTGTCACCATTGATGATAATGGTTATCTTGACTAAAATTGATCATGCGTTCCTAGTTGGAACTAAGAGACTGGCTAGTCGTCTTATTGAATAAAATGAATGAGATACGTTCATGTAATAAACTATTGTAATCGACTGGCTGATCCCAAATATTGGCATACAGGCACATGCAGGCTTCAAATTATTTATTTATTTATTTTACAAAAAAAACATGTGTACTTTATGGTCAAGACATGATTACTCCGTGGTTAGATTTGATTGTTGCATCACGCTATGTAAGACCTACAACCAAGCCGCATGGGTATCGTTGTAGAGTTGCGCATATCGTACCCCGTACGAAAGTACTCATTTGAATGACCATGATCCACGGCATGAAACTTCACTCAACGTAGAGACTATTAAGTCAAATAAAATAATGATGGCATGGAGAGAATGGATTCCCGAGTTCTTACATGGCAGTCCTCTTGGGACTATTAAGTGCCCGACAGGCCGGCTGGTTCCCACAGATACTGTAAATCTGTCACACAGGCAGGGAACGGTATCTGCTTATATTATTGTAAAAGTTATATTAACGGCGGACGTCCCGCTGGGACTCGTCTAATTACATGATTGGCGCAATTGATTGATTGGATAGACTAGCCTTGCTCGCACATAGTAAGAACTGAGGAATCCCTATTTGCATAATTTCAGGATAACTTGGGACTCACAATAGCAAGCCGTAGTAGTTGATTGGCCGTTCAAGATAATTTGTTTGTGTACTGTACCTACTCTGTTGCCTAACTGAGATGATCAGAATGTCAGGACATGACGGGCTAACTTCTGTCCTTGTTTGGTTGGGAGGTTGGTTCGAAGTGTCGTGATGTTATGTGAATCCTAGTGGAAAGCAGAGATCTATTATTATATTCTCTTACTTACTGGTTTAGTCCTTCATATCATGCTTCTTCGTGGTACTTGCTATTAGAGGTCTAACCTCTCTGGTTTTGCATGGCCAGATTTAGAGCCAGTCCCCGAGGATCCACCTTACTTCTACCTCCAAGATGGTCAATACTAGGAGAATGATCGCAGGAGGACTCGAGTGGGTTCCTTACTTCACCGCTCGTTTTGTTATTTACTTCATACTTATCCGTTTGGCACCGACATGTTAGTCGGATTGTCTTACACTTACTTTTGCATAATTGTAACTAAAGTCAGACTGCAGCTGATAACAATTGTGTATATGTTACTATACCATCTGGCTATGTTTTGTTAAGCCAGATCTCAAGGATATTTTGACTAAGCGTTTAGGACGCCTTACTGCTTTACCTTACATGTTCTCTATTTTTGCTTCTTGTTTGAATGATTGAGACAATAGATGTGAAGTGACCATAGTAAGACTTTCATGTAGGATACACCCCCTCGTCTGGTTAGACAACATTAATCGTATTATACGGTATTCATCTACCCGTAATACGTAGCTGGCTGAGTCATTCCCCCGCTCTCCAGTATTCTGGTTCTGGGGCGTGACACCAAGAAATTTCGTGAGCCCTCGATCAGTATGCACGAAGAAATCGCGTGTGCACTGGATCGAGCCTTGTACGCACAGTCGAAAAATTGACACTGATACGCTGTGATTTCTTTGGACACAAGACACTTAGACACGTTGCAGGCACACGTGCATGTAGCCCTACTCTGGGCGAACACAGGGACACGACCACGAGGTGTCTCGTGTCGTGTGTCGTGTCCTGGACCGACCCGCACACGTGCACGAGGCTGTGCGTGCCTGTGTGTGTCTGTACGTGTTCATGAGTGTCTGGACACGTTGTGTCCTGTTGTATGGACACCACACGACCTGTAAGACACACTGACACATGCACGACACTTTACCAACCATTAAATTGGATTTTTAATTGATTTTCGAACTGGGATTGGGGTTTCCCTATTTCTCTGATACGGTAACAGTTTTCAGTGTTTTCTAATTTTTTTAATATGTTTTAATCGATTTAAATATAATTTTTGAAATGATTATATATGAGTACATGTCAGGGATATTGGACTACATGTCTGGGTTCAATGTGGAGAAGTTTGGTTGAGTTTTGGGTGTTTTTGAGTGTGGGATTAGGAGTCGTACTTGGGACAACCTTATTCCATTTCCTGTCATTGAGTAACATGGCCACTTGGCCATGTTTGTAAAATATAGCAGGGGTGTTTTCTGAGTGTGTGTGAAAGGAGTTTAGGGTTTGCAATAGTATGTGAGGTTTGGGATTTAACATGTAACTGGGATTTGATTTTTGAATTGAAAACTGAAATTTGGTTTGGGTTTTGAATGAAATGTTTAAACTGATACTTGTTCTCAATTTAAGTATCAATTTGGGTTTGGAACATTGGTCTCCTGAGACTTGTTTAGGTTTTTGGTATAATAGTGAGAGAGGAGGGGTGCTCATTTGAGATTGTGTGAGTGTTAGATGAATATCAGTTAGCATCTATAGGAATGATGGTTAAGAATTTAGTGATATTAGTTAGTACCATTGAGTATCAGTTGGTTTTGATTAGAATATTACTGTTAGTTAGAAATTGTTGTATCAGTGAAGGATGTTAGAATAGGACAAGTGGTAGCAGCCTAGGAAGGATGGCTCGACCATTGAGTATCAGTTAGCCATGTTTGGTTTAAGTCCTATGAGGGAGAGGTACTGTCCAGTTGAGAGAATGTGAGGGGCTATGGCTTGCCTTGGCATGAGCCTTGCATTTCATTGAGGGCAAGGTGACTTGACAGCAGCAGTAGGGGCTGCACTAGGCAGCCCCTTGTTCTCTATTATGTGAGTATGAGCTTGTGTGTGAGGATATCATATTTGTGTAATGTATGTTAGAGTTTAGGGGAGGGAACTTGAGAGTTTAGATTATATGTAGTATAAAACTGAATTTATGTATACAATGTATGCATATGTGAAGCATGTATGTAGTAATGTATGCTAGTACGTATTATATATATTGATGATTATATATATATATAGGTTAGTCTATATAGTAGAGGCTATGTATATACTAGCCTCTATAATATAGGCCTATATAGTGTATACTTTTGTTTAGGCTATATGCCCCATAACTAGCTAGTGTAGATTATATGTAGACATGGTATACTTGATATACATATGCATAGGCTAGATATGGGTTAGACCTAGATTTGACTAAACCTAGACTAAAGTGGACTAGCTTGGACTAGTAGTCCTAGTTGACTATATAGTTGACTAGAGTTGACCAAAGGTCAACATTGAGTCAACCTTTGACCCAATTTGACCTATTTTGATTTGATTTGACTTTCTTGACTTAGTTGACCTAGTTCGACCTAGACAGTTGACCAAGAGTTGACTTTGACCTAGTTGACTTAGAATCATGTAGTTGCATTGCAGATTTCCATTATTTCAATTTGAGTACTTGAATAACCTGTTTTACTCTAAATAGGACTCTGTGACACCAGTTCGGACATCCATTCATATCAGTCATACATGGTGACAGGCGAGTACATTCTCTGATCATTTCATACTTGTTAGGATCTATATTCTTGCTCTAGATTACTTTACATGATGCTGTCACGTTATTATCACGGATTGGTACTATATGGATCTTGTCATGCGATGTTATCCCCCTTGGGGTGCATCAAATACAGTTGTCATATGCTTTTCACGAACATCTTGTATTTCATATACACCTCTATTCATGTATACTCTTGTACAATCTTGTACTCTCATGATCACGTGAGCAAACATGATAAAACCTCTTGTGCAAGGTAACGTAACTTGACTGGATCCTTGTGTATCGATTGGGGAGGGTGAGTAGGAAATGGTTATGTGATCAAAATCCCATCTTGTGAAATCTTGTAAAATCATGTATATGTCCATGGTAC
The DNA here is from genome assembly GCA_029216955.1 of Iris pallida. Lineage (NCBI taxonomy): Eukaryota > Viridiplantae > Streptophyta > Magnoliopsida > Asparagales > Iridaceae > Iris > Iris pallida. Next base: position 20,668 of record JANAVB010025550.1, read on the forward strand.
AATCACGTATGATGGAGTTACCCATGCATCGTCCTAACCCGTTTATATAACCATCTCATGCTCTAAATCACAGGTTACCTACAGTTCTTACTTATCATATATATAGATATTTTCAGTTATCAAATCTCTCTCATTTTTATATATATTTCTTTACAGTTTATGTATCTAACTCTTTGCATGCTTTATATTTCCCAACATGATATGAACTACGTGAGATGTATTGTGCTCGTTCCTGTCCTGACTGGACTTGTTAAAAATATTACAGATGATGATGGTGACTGTCCTACCTTCTATGGGACACATGAGGGTGACCTTCAAGAGCCTGAGGAGCATCTAGCTCAGTAGATGGTGCCTAGTCTAGTCTAGTGTTTATAGTTTTCATTTTGTATCGGATTGTTCCGATTGTTAGTTGTGACTTAGTTATATTTCAGGTCTTGTATTTATTTGTGTTGGACATCTACTTGTGTGGTATGATAACTCTATTTATATTCAGTTTCTTCCTTTCATCTGATTCCATATCATGCTCTATCTTTCCTAGACTTGTGTTTGAGATATAGAGTTGAGATGTTATGTTATACCTCCGTGCGGAGATGACAGGTTTATATATCTTATTTTTAGATGTTAGATGTTATAGATGACCTATACAGCGTTCTACCGCCGACACTGCGGCGTAGGCTGGACGTACCCACGTTTTCGTGCCCCTAATCAGGGTGCGGGTCGTGACACTTTGGAGCGTTTGTATAGATAATAACTTGTAAATAAACTATCATACATATTGTTGTAATTGTCTAAGGAGTAGGTACATCATGATAGCTAGATCCTCCAGCATATACATCATCTATACGGTGCTCTCTAGGTTGTTGATCACTTGACCAGTCTCCAGACTATTCATGTGTCTAGTCTTCTGGATTTTCATATTCATGTGTTGGTATAAGCACCAGTCGCGAGTGTAGCTTCATTTCTCCACTATCAGTATTGTCATCTTTATCGTTGTCGATCTGTCGATATGGTACATCTGGTATTTTCTTTCTTTTCTCTGGCCTTCGGGCATTTTTGACAGTATCTTGTGGATCCATATCCAAGTTATTATCTAACCACTTATTTTCTCTATCATCCAAGAGTGTTGTTTCTCTTTCTCTAGTCCAAGTTGTGAGTGGATCTTGATCATGAAATATCTCATCCAAATCTATAACATTTTGATCATCTTGTGATCTTTGTAGATTTTGAAACCTCAATCTCATATTATAATAGACAAAAGCTAATTTTTCTAGTCTCGCCATTGTAAGTCTATTGCGGGGACGAGTATGGATGAAAGCAAATGTTGTCCAGTTCTTTTCACAATTGAAGGAAGACATTGTTTGACTTAGGATACGCACAGCTAAACAAGTCAAATTTAGAGCATCCTTCCTAGCATGTATGGACCACCACTCAGCTACAAAAATAATAAAATATGTTAGTTTCTGTAAATATGTAATTTTAACTAATAAATATTTTGAAGTATTAACTATTACTACTAGGAAGACATCTATTTACAGTACTTTAAAATTGATTTGAATGGAATGCACCAGTTCCCAATATGAACCTTTCCGCCTACAAAGTGATGTTACAAAAGTTATGACATTAAAATTTAAATATTTTAAAGATGAAAAGTTTAATATTAAACGATAGTTACCTCTCTATTTATATTAAGGTGTGTTTTATTGTCATTCACCATTCTATTAACAAGCGGTGGAAGCCATTTAATACCTCATTGTCGTTTACAACATCAATAGCATATTGGTATTTGGGATTCATAAAATAACCTGCAAAATTGAATAATAACTTGTAAGCTCCCCCTAAAATTTTACTAGATTTTTTACTGGATTAGTTATGGCAATTATGGATATAGTTAAATATATTTACGAGTTTTATTTATAAACTTTTATTTTATATAGAAATAAAAAGTAGATATTGTTAGTAAGTTTCAATGTTTCATATTTATTTCTTCCATTTCTTTGGCCAAAATTTTTAGAAAATATTTGTAAACTGTTAGATTTTATTTGAATTTATTTGAATAACTAAGGGTATAAAACTCCTATATTTTACTATATTTTTTTATGAATTTGATACCGATTTTTTTTATTTTGTATATTGTACGTCGCGTAGTTGCATTGTACGTCGCGCACGAAATTTTATTTTTCGTAATTGCACGACGAGTGCGAATATGTGCAAGCGTACATATTTTAGAAGAAAATATTTTTTCTAATTTTATAGTTTCAAAATAATTTATATAATAATTATTTTAGCTATCGTACCAAAATTTCAAGCTCATTATTTTATTTATACAAAGTCTTTCGTTTATAACAGTTATTAATAATAAATAATATTTTTCCTGCATACATATATTTTATAAATATTTTATTAGTTTATTTTAAATAATAATGTAATTTTTCAAAATTATATTATATATATTTTTATAAATATATTTTGAAATTTTGTGGCAATTTAAATCTTTGATTGGATTTGATTTTAAATAGTTTAAAATTACGATAGAATGTATATTTAATTTGAGTTGATTATCTAGATTTAAATTAATTTATATTTATATTTAAATTTATTGAATTAATTTAAATTAATAGATTGAATATTCTAATTGGGTTTAAATATTCCTAATCCTTATCCAACTGGAAATTCCCACATCCTATAAATAGGCAGGTACTCCTCCATAAATTTCTCACACCCACAAAATTCCACAACCATAGTATGAGTGCATCGTGTCCGTGACCAACATCTTATTCCATGTTTACATGTACATTATCTCCTTCCCGTATCGGACAATCCCGACACAAACGAATCCCTAAACCTAAGCCTTGTCCTCGGCCCTCCGGCCATCTCCTCCTCCTTGCCCGACTCCCCGACCACCAGTCTTCCCAACCAACCACATCATCCCGCACCACCATTGTCGCCCACCTTTGTCCCGACTCCCGGCACCATGGAATACCCAACCACCCGACCGGCCACCCACTACCACTTCTGCGACCACCCTCTACAACCGCCACCAACGTGGCCGCTCCTTCCCGACAGACTGCCAGCTTTGCTGCCGCCAAACACCTCCGCCACAAATTTTTCCCCATCACCCCAGCCTACCTACACGTCACTACGGCCATCGCCGCGGCAGCCCACACCGCCACCACCAGGGACTAATAACAACACCGCCGCCTCTCCAGCATTACCCCGACCATCTGCCTAAGCCCCGACAGCACCAACCACCATCTCAGTCATCCACCGCCACCACCATGATTCCCATCCCCAAATCATAATATAAGAAGAAATCCTAACCTGAGCTCCGTCGTCCCCGTCCCCGCATCGCCGACCTCCGACGAGCCGCGTGGCCAGATCCAGTGTTTCCACCGCCGCCACCTCCTTGTAAAACCCCACCGAGCACACCCGCTCCGCCCTTCGCGCCGCACCCGCACCTGGACCCAAGCCGCGAGCGCCGACCGTGCCGACCGTGCCGACCTCCCTCCACCGCATGAAACCCCATCGTCGGCCACCCTCCTCCGCCGCAGCCTCCCGCTCCTTCCCTCTCCCGACCGCCCGTACCTAAATAACCGACCGCCGCCGGATCTCTGCTCCGCTCGCCTCACTCTCCTTCTCCCGCTTCCCTCTCCTTCTCACTCCCTCTCCTTTGCCTTTCTCTCTCCTTCTTTCCATGCCTTATTCTTCTGCTTCCGGTTCTGTGTTTTTTTGTTTTTTTTGAAGTTGTGTGTTTCGTTTTTTTTGTATTAACTATGGCATTAGGATGTTATATTATTATTATTATTATTATTATTATTATTATTATTATTATTATTATTATTATTATTATTATTGTTGTTGTTGTAAGGCAAAAGCTCAAACACACGGAGACGAAGCTTTCTCGTATATTATCAACCACTCAATTGTACATTTACAAGCTATTCTAACCTCTCTTTATATAGGAAGAGAGGTTGGGGGTTATGAAGAAATGAAGGGCCAAAGGTCATGTAGGTTACAAGAAGATGAATGTGTAGAGACATATGAGTTACAACACTCCCCCTTGGCTCTCCAGAAATTCTGCTTGTAAACACCTCTGAGTTTCTTCGTCTGTCTGTAGCTTGTATCTTACAATTTTGACCATCTACTTGTGCCTCGTCAAAACCTTGCCAAATAAAACCCAGTGGGAAAAAACTTTGGTCGAAGGATAAAAGAGTACACACAGGTCAGTGTGATGGGGGTAAACTAACCATTGCAAAGGTGCCTCGTCAAAACCTTGTCAGGGAAAACCCAGTGGGAAAAATCGCTGATCGAAGGACAAAAGAGTACACGATTGTTTAGAAGTATACAACTGGATACTCCCCCTGATTATAATAATCCTTAGTGAATAAGGGATTTGAACTGTGTCTCGTTAAAAACCTTGCCAAAGAAAACCCAGTGGGAAAAACTTTGGTCGAAGGGAAAAAGAGTACACGAGCATACATCAGGATGCTTCTCTTTTCACTCGCACTCAACAGGGTGCGGGATATACGCACAACAGGGCGTTGGGAGGCACTTGTTGGGGTGCTCCCCCTCACATGCACACAACAGGGTGCAGGAAACATGTTTCACTTAGGCTAGCTCTGAAAGCTTCCTAAGTCCAATCGCTCTGACATGTTTCTGGAACGAGTGTTTTGGCAGTGACTTGGTGAACAAGTCTGCACGGTTATTCTCCGATCCAATGTGTTGCACTTCAATCTTCTGAAGCGCTTGTTGTTCATGTGTAAAGAACAACTTGGGCGATATGTGCTTGGTAGCATCCCCTTTGATGTAACCATGTTTCGCTTGATCAATAACAGCGGTATTGTCCTCATAGACGACAACAGGTTCATCTGGGTCATATGGAAGATCACATGTACTTCGAATATGGCCAATAATAGCTCAAAGCCATACACACTCTCTAGTCGCCTCATAGAGCGCGAGTAGCTCAGAGTGGTTCGTTGAAGTAGCCACTAAGGTCTGTTTGCGAGGCCTCCAAGAAATCGCCGTGTTCCCAATGGTAAAGACATAACCAGATTGGGAACGCCCCTTGTGCGGATCAGATAAGTATCCCACATCGGCGTAGCCAACAAGGGTCGCGTTGCTTCGAGTGCCAAGAGCGTTGGACTCACTAAAAACTACGTAGGGATAGAACAAGCCCAAGTCCGTAGTACCCTTAAGGTAGCAGAAAATATCTTTTATGCCATTCCAATGGCGGCGTGTTGGCGCGGTGCTGTGTCGAGCTAGACAATTCACAGCAAACGAGATGTCCGGTCTAGTACATTGGGCCAAGTACAATAAAGCGCCTGTTGCACCCAGATAAGAGCACTCAGGACTCAATATCTCTTCGTCGTCCTCCTTTGGACGGAATGGGTCCTTAGTAATGTCTAGAGAGCGGACGATCATGGAAGTAGCGGACGGCTTAACGTCAAAATGACTAAAGCGTCTCAACACCTTTTGGGTGTAGTTTGCTTGATGGACAAGAATTCCATCTTTACGATGCTCGATCTGCAGGCCGAGGCAAAACCGTGTCTTCCCAAGATCCTTCATCTCGAATTCCCTCTTCAGGATATCAGCAGTTTCTGACAAGTCTTTTTCGGTTCCTATGAGATTCATGTCATCTACATAGACCGCGATGATTGCGTATCCTGAAGTGGATTTCTTTATGAACACGCATGGGCAAAGTTCGTTATTAACGTATCCCAAACCAATTAAGTATTCGCTTAGGCGGTTATACCACATTCGCCCGGATTGTTTCAATCCATATAGCGAACGCCTCAGTCTAATCGAGAACGCATTCCGTGGTCGGGAACTACTTGATTCAGGCATCTTTAGTCCTTCAGGGACTTTCATATATATCTCTGTGTCTAGATCCCCGTAGAGATAGGCTGTGACCACATCCATGAGCTGCATATTCAGTTTTTCGGAAACTACTAAACTGATTAAGTAGCGGAACGTTATGATGTCCATTACGGGAGAATACGTCTCATCGTAATCAATTCCAGGGCGTTGTGAGAAGCCTTGCGCCACAAGGCGAGCCTTGTATCGCACAATCTTATTTCTCTCATTACGCTTCCTTAGGAAAACCCATTTGTGACCAACTGGTTTAACATTGGGTGGTGTTGGAGCAACAGGTCCAAACACGCTTCTTTTTGCTAAGGAGTCTAGTTCAGCCTGGATTGCTTGTTTCCATTGTGACCAGTCCGTTCGTCGTTGACACTCGGCAACACTACGAGGTTCCCATGTCATCATTGTTCATAATATCAGTGGCCACTGAGTATATGAACACATCATCGATGATAGTTTCGTTTCGCTTCAAAATATCGTCTAAGCTAGCATACTCGACGGATATTTCGAGGTTATCGGCATGATTAGGAATAGGCGTTTCATATGGAACGCGCTCTTCTAATACATCGCCGTGATCCTTAATGATCTCATGTGGCAAAACGCTTTTAACAAGATTTCTCCGCTTCCGGGGCAGAACATCTTTGGAACCAACCGGTCTTCCCTTCTTCTTGGGAATAGCGGCGGACTGGACGGCCGATGGCAGCGTCCTTTGCTCGGCGGGTTCGACCGGAGCAACATGTTTCATAGGAACATGGCGTCTCTCAGGGACGTCTATCCTTGCAGGCACATTTACAGCAGGTATAATTGATCTCGTGACTTTTGCTAGGTCGCTAAATGCGTCTGGCATTTGATTTGCAATATCTTGCAGACCTAGAATCCTCTGCACTTCCTTATCACTATGTGCAGAAGGGGTATCATGATGAGCAAAAGCGGGCATATGCCACGCTAATTCACGTCGTTCCTCATCAACGTTAGCGTGCATTTCTCCCCCTAACGACGGGAAGATTGCCTCATCAAAGTCACAATCCGCGTGTCTCGCGGTAAAGAGATCACCTGTCAAGGGCTCTAAATAGCGAATGATGGACGGGGAGTTATAACCGACATATATTCCCCGTCGCTTCTGAGGTCCAAATTTTGAACGCCTTATCAGCTCAATTGGAACATTGACTAGGCACCCAAACACGCGTAAATGTGAGATATCAGGCTCACATCCAGTAACCAGCTGGTACGCGGAAAGTGGTTGGGTGGCCATGGGCCTCAGACGGACCAAATTTACAGCGTGCAAATTGCATAGCCCCATACAGATAGTGGGAGTTTGGTGCGCATAACCAAGGTCCTCGCTATCACTTGCAGTCGCTTTATAAAAACTTCCGCTAGGCCATTTTGGGTATGAACATACGCAACAGGATGTTCAAGATTTATTCCCAAAGTCATGCAATAGTCATCGAAAGTCTTCGATGTAAACTCCGCGGCATTATCAAGTCTAATAGACTTTATCGGATAATCCGGATGGTGAGCCCTTAACTTAATGATCTGGGCGAGGAGTTTAGGAAACGCTGTATTTCGGGTGGACAACAACACTACGTGTGACCATCTAGTCGATGCATCAACCAAAACCATAAAGTATTTAAATGGTCCGCATGTTGGTTGGATTGGTCCACAAATATCTCCATGAATTCTCTCAAGGAAATGGGAAACCAATCTCGTAGGTTTCACATGGAGTGGCTTGAGATTCGTCTTCCCAATCGAGGAAGCTTGGCATAGGCTTTTCGAATTTATAACGAAATTCTTTCCTCCAAGAGGATGCCCATGTGATGCATTCATAGTACGAAGCATCGTATTTTGACCCGGATGACCCAGCCGGTCATGCCATAGCATAAAAGTCCTCTCATCAACTGGCGCTCGGCGAATGATGAGATTACTCTCGATGTGTTGTATCGTAGTGAGATACAAACCACTTGAAAGACATTTCAACTTTTTCAAGATACGCTTTTGGCCGTACTGAGTGGAGGTAATGAAAAGATACTCGAAGCCATGTTCTCGAGCAGTGTCAACATAAAATCCGTTTTCTCGAATATCCTTAAAACTCAGTAAGGTACGACTGGACCTTGGAGAATATAAGGCCTCTGATACTTCAACGGGAGTACCATTGGACAACGAAAAATGGGCTTTGCCAAAACCTTGAACAAGGGTTGAGAGTCCCGAAATGGTTGTCACTGAGGTTACTTTAGGCGTATAGGAGATAAAGTATGATTTATCTCTCAAGATAGTGTGAATCGTTACACTATCAACCAGACAATCTACTGCCCCGTGGTCCATGCCTATAAGTAAAGAAAATTAAAGTTTGTCACACGTTTGAGGAAAGTGCTCGAAATAGAACTTTAATTTATCGCGAAAATTGAAAATATAAACCACCAAAAGTTTCATGACTTAAATCAAACATAGATAGAAAATGGAGATTTATTCTTCCATTTCTGCTACAAAATCGGGGGTCTCAAGATTTAGATTTTCGTACTCGATGACCAGATTTGCTTCGGCCCGGCGCCCCTTGTGATAGTTATTAACTTCTTGGGGGGGTCGCCCTGCAAGTCCGTTGCATATGACCATAAGCACCACATTTGTAGCAGAGAGTAGGCGCTTGGCCTTCCACTCTCGCTTTGGGACGACTGGCCCGTTGGTTCTTACCATGAGACTGCCTAGGAGTCAAAGGTCCTTGGTTCTTGTTAGAACCTCGCTTTGGATGGCGAGATTTAAACTCGCCTCTGTTCCTTGGCTGGGACGACTGGCCCTTGTCTCGTTTCCACCGTGGATTTGGTCCACGGAGAGCGTTTGCATCAGGCATTGGAATTACCTTTGTTCCAGCAGGACGAGAATTATTGTTTCTCATTAAAATGAGACTGTTCTTCTCGTCTAGTAAAAGCTGGGTGATGAGCTCGGGAAACTTGGTGAACTTAGACTGACGGTATTGCTTCTGGAGCAAGTTGTCAGTGGAAGGAAATGTGGTGTATGTTTTCTCCAATAGATCACTGTCGGTTAATATCTCACCGCAGTATTGGAGAAGTGATCGAATCCTGCAGACTTCATTGTTGTAATCAGTTACACTTTTGAAGTCTTGGAAGCGCAGGTTCAACCAGTCATGGCGTGCTTCAGGTAGCCATATGGTCTTCTGGTGGTCGAAGCGCTCTTTCAGAGAGTCCCATAGCGTCTTCGGCGAGGAGATTTCAATGAACTCCGCCTTCATGGCGTCAGATAAATGCCTGCAGAATAAAATCATCGCTTTGGCGTTCATTGAGCGAGTGACTTCCACTTCACGCTCTTCCTCGTTATAGATGACGTCCAAGAGGCCCTGCGCATCTAGATGGTTCTGGATGTCTTGCGTCCAGTCCAAGTAGTTCTTGCCAGAGGCTTCAAGGATTGGAAAATCAATCTTGATCGACATTTTTCTACAACAGGAGAAAAAATCTTGATCAGTCAACATATAAAACGACAGGTTTATATGGATTTGGTTTGTATAAGCAATAACAAACAATCGTAAATAAAAACAACGGTTTTGAAAAAACGATTTTTGTTTAAAAATTATCTTATATCGATCGACGGGCCGATATAGAGAGGTCAATAAGTTTCTTGCAAAAATGCATAATTATAAATACAATTTGAGCAAAAAATAATATTCGGTCAACCCCTTTCAGTAGCTCTACGTGAATATGACCAGGCAGGAAAATGAGGGAGGAGGGTCACCGAGGACCTCTTAAGAACCAAGCCCCAAGTTCTTTCTGACATCATACCCAAGTAGGTGAGCCTATTCGGAGAGACTTCGTAAAATTTTCGTCAAATGTAAGAATAAATAAGATTTTTCAAGAAATTCACGCTATTTGCGAACTGTGCAAAATAGGTGACAATTTAGTGCGTGCTCAAAATGAGCGTTGCCTTTGAAAAATTATTAACCAAAAATGTTATTTTTTTGGGAGGCCCAAATTTGGCGGTGCCAGAATTTGTTTATGTAGCCAAAATCATTTTTCAAATGTCAAGTTTGTTTTTTTTTCGTAATTACGCAAAAAAAATGTACAACATAAGTAGGCAACAACACACAAAAGAATTGGTGCCTAAGCAAGCGGCACCAAAAAAAATGTCAACTATTTTTTTCGACATCTAATGAAGCGACGCCAAAAAAATAGCGAGAAAAAAATACAATTTTATTATTCACTGTTACAATGATTACTGAGTAACATAAAAAAATGTTACTGAGATGCTCGTCATGGCACAGATGGCACTGAGGTGCTCGCCGGGGCTCTCCAAATCCATCATTACCAAAAAAATGTTAGCATCTAAAATTTCTTTTTCAACATAAAAATTTTCTATCAAAAATTTATTTCCTCAGAAATTAACTAACAAATATGTTTTTTTTTTTAAAAAAAACATGAAACTCGGATATTAGACAAATTTTACATTTTACACATGCGGAACTGTATAATCTCTCTATTTATAGTTTTAGAAAACAGCAACAAATTAACCTTCCTTATGGGAGAAAAAGTTGTATTGTAAAAAATATAGCTTTTGCTAGCATTACAGTGGACATGGTTATCAACAGAACAGAATGGAATATGAAAATTCAAACCGACGATACTAAAAAATTAGTATTGTCGTAAGGCAATCAAATATTTTGAATCTGTGATTAACTCTTAGATTAACTCTTAGATTTCTGATATTTTGTTACAAAATATTAATAGCAATCTAAAATATTTGTATCAGCAATACTAATTTTTTAGATCAACAGTAACAAAATGACCACCTACTTGTTACAAAAATTAGTTTGTATCAGCAATCAAATATTTTGTATAAAACGATTAACTCTTAGATTGCTATAAATTTCACTTTTCTTGTTTTCAAAATCTGCATTATGATAATTTTTACCTTTCTTACCGTACGGTGGAAGGAAGTGAGAAAACGATTGCGGATACGCGGGATCGACGACGAGCGACGGGGTGCGCACGGGGCAACGGTCGGCGGACGTCGAGGCGAGCGGTACGTCGGGTCTCCGGCGTTGCACGAGCAAAGTGCTGATAACGTGTTGTAAGGCAAAAGCTCAAACACACGGAGACGAAGCTTTCTCGTATATTATCAACCACTCAATTGTACATTTACATTCTATTCTAACCTCTCTTTATATAGGGAGAGAGGTTGGGGGTTATGAAGAAATGAAGGGCCAAAGGTCATGTAGGTTACAAGAAGATGAATGTGTAGAGACATATGAGTTACAACAATTATTATTATATTATTATTATTATTATTATATTATTATATTATTATTATTATTATTATTATTATTATTATTATATATAATTACTGTTATTATTATTATTATTATCATATGATTATTATTATCATTCTACTTATAGTATAATTTTTAATGTAAAAACTACATATATTATTAGTATGCATGTTACTATAAGTATTATTATTATTAATATTATTGTTATTACTTTGTTTTATTAAATAAATAGATAGTTAACCTATTCCAAAATTATGTTTGGCAACTCAGTAGCCCTAAAATATTTTCCTATATTTTTATATAATTATTTGAAATATTTTTGGACAAATAAAATTTTAGTTTCTTCCTAGAAATTCTATTTTTGACAAACTTAGAGTTTTGGCCAAAATAAAACGATTTTCTTAAATTTAAGTATTTTTTTGCTATAATTATTTTGACTCATAAAGACTAGTTTTCAAGTGTTATAAATAGTTTTCTATATCTTATTATTTATCCATTATTCTGTGATTTCTCTCATGTCCGTAACCGATCCTCTTATTCCCATTCTGTCACCAAATTCGTACCACCTTATGTCCACCTTAACTAAACTGACCCTTCTAGATCCAATGGAGCTGTCCGTGCCACCATCAGAGGTCACCTTGTATAGTTGTTACATCGAAGTCACAGTTCGTGCCATATTGATCATTGCAGTACACCAGGCGACCTACCAGGCAAGATAACTTGTCATTTGATGTTTATTTATTTTAGCTCATATTTCATACATTATTCATTATTTTCTTTATGCAAAATAAACTGTGATACATGGGATAACCTGTTAGAACTTACTGTTCAGTTATATTTTCTACTATGTATCATTTTTCTTACTCATTAAACCTAGATTTAAGGGACCACCTTGTGTGTTGCATTCATTGGCCTTGGCACGTTGTACCACAAAGTTGTGTGTCGCATGTAGAACACGGACATGCGTGACTGGCTGGCCACCGGTACGTATAAGCCGTGCGATAGAATTAACCGCTAATAGATGTTGCATGCTTAGTTTGACTTAGCGGTTAATAGAGGTTTTGTGTTATAAATACAACATAGTAGGCATTGGGCGGGGAGGACAATTCCTTAGAGTATGGGCTTCGATACACTTTTCCTTGTGACCCAGAATCTCCGCTGGAGAAAAAGGGTTGATGACCCATGATTACTGACGGCCACTGACGTTATACGGAACGTTATGCTCTTACTGATTGGGCCTCTGGTACCCCAAGGGGGACCATGCCGATCCTATTTAGCCAGGGCCCATGCATAGGAAGGATTATTCTTAACTACATTTCACTTAGAATGGTTAGGCTATCTTATCCATTAGGTATGAGTACTTTTGGTTTGGGTACTTGTATCTGATCGTGGCTTGGAACAATAACTTGTCGCGGATTAGTTCATCACATCTTGTCCTTGTTTGGTTGTAGGTGTGACTTACTACTTCGATGAGAAGGTATTGAACTTTGTTGGGGTCCGAATACCATATTGGATTCATATCATGGAAAGATACGTCATCGTGAATTAGTTTACCATCTCTTGTCCTTGTTTGGTTGGGGGGATGGGAAGCTAGTTCAATAGGAGTGTATTGGACCATGTTATAATTCAATTGACTTATTTATTTGAACAATATTTATTCAGTTTATATGGCATGATATTATGTGTCATGTTACGTCCCTCTGAGGACCTGGTTATCTCGCCAGGTGTGTGCTCTTATTTTTCGTCGGTGTTCTAGCTCTAGCCGTGATCATCGCTATTTCTTCGAGAATGATTGCACTTGGATCGTCTTCGCTTCGCTCGCAAAAATTATTTCTTTTCTCATGTATTTTCCTTTACTTGTTGGTAGTGGATTTGTCTCCACCCAATATATTGTATCAAGACAATTCATTTTCATTATATGATATCTTTTATTCATTTTTGTGTGGATGAGATTAGTTATGGTTCTACTGTATTTTACAGCTTATGTATTCATACGAGATTTCAATATATTGGAGTATACTTCGTATGAGTACAGCTGGCATATCTACGTTTCTAGTCCTACGTATTTTGGGACTGGGGCGTTGCATATTTTTGTGGTGGCCCAGGCAGGTCGAGATAAATTGTTTGGTTACTTTACCGTACCAAGCAAGCCTGCGTATAGGATTATAGTCTAGGATCTCATCCACATACTTGACATCTTTCCTCGATTCCCTATTCGAACTATCGTTCGACTTATCGACTGCATCTTTCTTGATTTCTTTTATCATAATTCTTATCTACCCTTCGTACTTGCTAGAGATTGATCCTACTAGTTAGATGTCCCAAACACCCTTAGTTTAATTCTTTTAAGTTGGGTAGAATGCCTTTGACCTAGCAAACCCTTTGTCCTTGTGACCTATATTAGTAAGTTTACTAAGATTCTAGAATCTAGAAGACCTTAACCCATCTAGACACCCAAAGACTTGGACGAGAAGACTATAGGATGACTGTATAAAGACCATCACATGACATGACTTATATCCTTTAGAAGTTTGAACCAATTTCTACTTTCTTCCAATTTCTTAGTCTCCCGTGCCTATATTTTTACCACCTTGACTAATGTTGCTACTATAATCTAGTTTTGAAAATCCATCCATTTATCGAGTTTGTTCATGACTTATGCTATTGAGCGCGCTCACTAACATATTGTCTAATCAGAATCATTGCATGATGGTCTGATCAACCGAGTGCACTTTGGTTCACTTTTATCTATCGTTCTACGTGGATGGGGACATAGCAAAACTTACCCTCTAGAGTCTCATCCGCGACAGCCTTGACAAATCCTTGAAAATTATTCGGTCGCCTTTGATCCACGTATTCGTATTTGATAATATCTTCTTTTAACTCTTTATTACCTTCGCCTTCACCTATTTTGAAAACGAAGGCGCTTGTACTTCAATTTTCTCTAGCTATCCTATCACTTGTGACCATCACCATTCGATATTGCTATATCATTGTCCTACACTACTCGTTCTTTTCTTGACCTCCTAATCACTTAAATTAGGAGTGAATCTATTTCGTTCTCTTAAATGTGCCCTCAACCTACTCTCAAGAGAGCATAACTTTAAGGTCTCTAATTTATTTCTTGAACCCATACCATTCTTTATTGCGCGTTATCTTAACAATTTTTCTTCTTGCGTTAATCCTTGATTATCTTCGCCATTATTGAAATCACGACTCTAATGCATGTTTTCATTAAACGTTGTTTTCTTGTCTCGCCCAATGATTTGACTGTGCTTCCTCATCGCTACCCCTTTGTGCCTTCTCACCCCCACTACTTCTTAATTTCGAGGACAAAATTCTTTTAAGTTGGGTAGGATGTAAAATCCCTAAATTTCTACTATATTTTTTTTATGAATTTGATACCGATTTTTTTATTTTGTATATTGTATGTCGCGTAGTTGTATTGTACGTCGCGCACGAAATTTTATTTTTCGTAATTGCTCGACGAGAGCGAATATGTGCAAGCATACATATTTTAGAAGAAAACTTTTTTTTTCTAATTTTATAGTTTCAAAATAATTTATATAATAATTATTTTAGCTATCGTACCAAAATTCCAAGCTCATTATTTTATTTATTTTATTTATACAAAGTCTTTCCTTTATAACAGTTATTAATAATAAAAATATTTTTCGTGCATACATATATATTTTATAAATATTTTATTAGTTTATTTTAAATAATAATATAATTTTTGAAATTATTATTATATATATTTTTAGAAAATATATTTTGAAATTTTGTGGCAATTTAAATCTTTTATTGGATTTGATTTTAAATAGTTTAAAATTTATGATATAATGTATATTTAATTTGAGTTGATTATCTAGATTTAAATTAATTTAGATTTGGATTTGAATTTATTGAATTGATTTAAATTAATAGATTGAATATTCTAATTGGGTTTAAATATTTCTAATACTTATCCAACTAGAAATTCCCACATCCCATAAATAGGCGGGTACTCCTCCATAAATTTCTCACACCCACAAAATTCCACAAGCATAGTATGAGTGCATCGTGTTCGTGACCAACATCTTATTCCATGTTTACATGTACATTATCTCCTTCCCGTGTCGGATAATCCCGACACAAACGAATCCCTAAATCTAAGCCTTGCCCTCGGCCCTCCGGCCATCTCCTCCTCCTTGCCCGACTCCCCGACCACCCGTCTTCCCAACCAACCACATCATCCCGCACCACCATTGTCGTCCACCTTCGTCCCGACTCCCGGCAGCATGGAATACCCAACCACCCAACCCGGCCACCCACTACCACTTCTGCGACCACCCTCTACAACCGCCACCAACGTGGCCGCTCCTCCCTGACACACTGCCAGCCTCGCTGTCGCCAAACACCTCCGGCCATAATTTTCCCCCATCACCCCAGCCTACCTACACCCCACCGCGGCCATCGCCGCGGCAGCCCACACCGTCACCACCAGGGACTAATAACAACACCGTCGCCTCTTCGGCATTACCCCGACCATCTGCCTAAGCCCCGACAGCACCAACCACCATCTCAGTCATCTACCGCCACCACCACGATTCCCATCCCCAAATCAGAATATAAGAAGAAATCCTAACCTGAGCTCCGTCGTCCCCGTCCCCGTCCCCGAGTCCCCGACCTCCGGCGAGCCGCATGGCCAGATCCAGTGTTCCCACCGCCTCCACCTCCTTGTAAAACCCCACAGAGCACATCCGCTCCGCCCTTCGCTGTCGCACCCGTACCTGGACCCAACGTCGCGAGCACCGACTGTGCCGACCTCCCTCCACCGCGTGAAACCCCATCGCCGGCCACCCTCCTCCGTCGCAGCCTCCCGCTCCTTCCCTCTCCCGACCGCCCGCACCCAAATAACCGACCGCCGCCGGATCTCTTCTCCGCTCGCCTCACTCTCCTTCTCCCGCTTCCCTCTCCTTCTCACTCCCTCTCCTTTGCCTTTCTCTCTCCTTCTTTCCATTCTTTATTCTTCGGCTTCGGGTTCTGTGTTTTTTTTTTGTTTTTTTGAAGTCGTGTGTTTCGTTTTTTTATATTAACTACGGCATTAGGATGTTATATTATTATTATTATTATTATTATTATTATTATTATTATTATTATATGATTATTATTATTATTATTATCATTCTACTTATAGTGTAATTTTTAATGTAAAAACTACATATATTATTAGTATGCATGTTACTATAAGTATTATTATTATTAATATTATTGTTATTACTTTGTTTTATTAAATAAATAGATAGTTAACCTATTCCAAAATTATGTTTGGCAACTCAGTAGACCTAAAATATTTTCCTATTTTTTTATATAATTATTTAAAATATTTTTGGAAAAATAAAAATTTAGTTTCTTCCTAGAAATTCTATTTTTGACAAACATAAAGTTTTGGACAAAATAAAATGATTTTCTTGAATTTAAGTATTTTTTTGCTATAATTATTTTGATTCATAAAGACTAGTTTTCAAGTATTATAAATAGTTTTCTATATCTTATTATTTATCCATTATTCTGTGATTTCTCTCCTGTCCGTAACCGATCCTCTGATTCCCATTCTGTCACCAAATTTGTACCACCTTATGTCCACCTTTACTAAACTGACCCTTCTAGACCTAATGGAACTGCTTGTGCCACCATCAGAGGTCACCTTGTGTAGTTGTTATATCGAAGTCGCAGTACGTGCCATATTGATCATTGCAGTACACCAGGCGTCCTACCAGGCAAGACACCTTGCCATTTGCTGTTTATTTATTTTAGCTCATATTTTATGCATTATTCATTATTTTTTTATGAAAAATAAACTGTAATACATGGCATAACCTGTTAGAACTTACTGTTCAATTATATTTTCTGCTATGTATTATTTTTCTTACTCATTAAACCTAGATTTAAGGGACCACCTTGTGTATTGTATTCATTGGCCTTGGCACGTTGTACCACGAAGTTGTGTGTCACATGTAGAACACGAACATACGTGACTTGCTGGCCACCAGTACGTATAAGTCATGCGATAGAATTAACTGCTAATAGAGGATGTATGCTTAGTTTGACTTAGCGGTTAATAAAGGTTGTGTTGTGGATACAATATAGTAGGCATTGGACGGGGAGCACAATTCCTTAGCGTATGAGCTTCGATACACTTTTTCTTGTGACCCGGAAGCTCCGCTGGAGATACGGGGTTGATGACCCACGATTACTGACGGCCACTGACGTTCTGCGGAACGTTATGCTCTTACTGATTGGGCCTCTAGTGCCCCAAGGGGAGACCATGCCGATCCTATTTAGCCAGGGCCCATGCGTAGGAAGGATTGTTCTTAACTACATTTTACTTAGAACGGTTAGGCTACCTTATCCGTTAGGTATGAGTACTTTTGGTTTGGGTACTTGTATCTGACCCTGGCTTGGAACAATAACTTATCGCGGATTAGTTCGTCACATCTTGTCCTTGTTTGGTTGTAGGTGTGACTAACTACTTCGATGAGAAGGTATTGAACTTTGTTGGGGTCCGGATACCATATTGGATTGATATCATGGAAAGATACGTCATCGTGAATTAGTTTACCGTCTCCTGTCCTTGTTTGGTTGGGGGGATGGTAAGCTAGTTCAATAGGAGTGTATTGGACCATGTTATAATTCAATTGACTTATTTATTTGAGCAATATTATTCAGTTTATATGGCATGATATTATGTGTCTTGTTACGTCCCTCTGAGGACCTGGTTATCTCGCCAGGTGTGTGCTCTTATTTTTAGCAGGTTTCTAGCTCTAGCTGTGATCATCGATATTTCTTCGAGAATGATTGCACCTGGATCGTCTTCGCTCGCTCGCCAAAATCATTTCTTTTCTCATGTATTTTTCTTTACTTGTTGGTAGTGGATTTGTCTCCGTCCAACATATTGTATCAAGATAATTCATTTTTATATAGATATCTTTATATTTTTTGTGTGGATGAGATTAGTTATGGTTCTACTGCATTTTACAGCTTATGTATTCATACGAGGTTTTCATATATTGGAGTATATGCGTATGAGTACAGCTGGCAAGTCTACGTTCCTAGTCCTATGTATTTTGGGACTGGGGCGTTACAAAGGGTTTATATATAATATATCCATGTTAGTATGCAAAAGATTTAATACATATATAGATATATATGCAAAAATATTGAAATATTTTATATCATATTCTGGATTTTATTTAGACACATTTTATATTTATTTAATGAAAATTATATGTGCAATAAACCATTAGTATATTTAGTGTTTGTAGAGATTATGTATTTTTACAAATAAATAATTATATTCACAGGTTACAAATAAAAAATTATATTGCTATATAAATATTTATAGATTTATTTCAGAAATTTTTTTAAAAATAAATTTTAGAAACTTTTCAAGGAAATTTTGGGTATTTTAAGATTATATATATATATATATAGATATACGAATAGAAAAAAAATTAACTAATGAACAATACTCGCGCACTGTTCATCAAACCCATCCCGATCTTGCCCCCCCCCCCCAAAAGCCAGAGAGGCTGAGCCCTCTCTCCCTCTTATATATCAAAAAAAAACCCTAAACCCCCAATGCGCGACCCTGGAAGCGCTCCCTACGCGCGCAAGCCGCCCCAGGGTGGTCGTCGGCCGGCCACGGCTGAGCCACCAATAGCAGCAACCGCTGCACCCCCAGCAGTAGTAGGCTGGCTTAAGCCTATATTCGAGGTACGATTTCTCTCTCGATGTTATATCGATTTTTGATTCGTAAAACTATTACGGGTGGCCATTATAACCCTCTTCAAGTCCCTTCAAAGGGATCTGAATATCACCTATTGCATCGATATAGAACTCGGTGCGAAGTCGCCGAAAACTGTTCGAGAAACAGAGTCTTAGGGCTGTCCCAAACCCCATATTGGAAGGAAAATCCTGAACAAATCCCTGAGAAACTTCGAAAATAAATTTGATACGGTTGTACACAACGTATACAAGAGTAAAACCAAATTTGTAGACCATGAATTTATCAAGTATATGAAAAGTTATTCGGATTTAAAATCAAGGAAAAAATGTGTGTTTTAAAACTAAAATTTAGAAAAATCTCCCCGATACGACGTGCGTCCCGCCAAACTGGGCGACGTGGTCGTGAATCTAAAGCATCAAAAGGTGCGTATCGACTTCGCGGATGTGTGGACTTTGACGGAATTCAAATTGGTTGCGTTGTGCGCGACGAATTTGACGCATATTCGTCGAAACTCACCGTATCGGCCTCTTTGCAAATTTTCAATTACTTTGTGCACGTTTGTCGAATCAAAACAAAACTTATGCCAGCAGGACCGTATCATTTTTTTGGTCCTGTATGCCAAGTTTGGTCCGATTCTGAGAAGGTCGACTGGAACGCCTATTTGGCGGGCCTACGACCCGCTCCAACGAACGAATTTGTGCATGGCTCATTGGAATCCAAAATTGGACATAACGTTGAGTTCATCTCCTCAAATCGGACCCATACACATGTAGTTTGACGACCTTAGAGATCATAGATATTGGCACACGTTTTGGTGCAAAACAGGTCCAACGGCGGACATCGTTTGATCCGAAATTACAATTTTACCCCTGTTCCAGAATTGGACTTTTGGACAGGAATTTTTTAGACATATCTTTTATTCCAAACATATTCATGGGTTTATTTCAGCATCCAAGGACGTATGCGGGATTTGGCTTTTATCGCTTCGCTATTCTAACAGTTTGAGCTATTGGACGTCGCTCTTTTGCACACAACCTCAGGCAAGATATATTGCCATATTTACTGCTTATTTAGTGGCATTCTTTTAGTTATTGCATATTACTATTTATATTTTCAGTTTTGTAGATGTACATTATTACAGTTCCTGCTTTACTACCTGCTCAGTGATATTAGTTTTACTTTACTTATTATCCTTTGATTGCATATGAACCTAGAGTTGAGGCATACCGTTTGTAGTGTATTACATAAACCTGGACACAGTTGTACCACAAAATATGTGTGAGATGAGTAGCATGTAGAGGTACTTGCGTGTTGGCTGATCACCCGTGCGCATGCGTTAGGACTAACTGCTAATAGAGGTATGTTAGGAGACTAGCAGTTAGTAGAGGTACTTGATCGCAGATGCGACCTAGATAGGTACATTGGGTGGGGAGAACAATACCTGACATATGGGCTTCTTTACACTTTCTTGATTACCTGTGCGCTCCTCCGGAGACGCAGGCCCCAGGTGCCCTCTGACGTTTCCCAGAGCGTTATGGACGTACCCCCTAGCAATGATGTCCTCTGACGATCTTCGAACGTATGTTATAGACGTAGGACCCTGGTGCCCTATATGGGGACTATGTCGATCCCATTTACAGCCAGGGCTCATGCGTCGAAAGGATTATTTCTCAACTTCATATTCACTTTAGAATTGTTAGGTAACCCTAGTCAATGTCCTATCACCCCCCCACTCCATTAGTAGCTTGGGACAATGTCGCATCACGAAATAGTGTGTTACTGCTTGTCTTTGTATGTTGTAGGGGTAGTCTACTGTTTCGATGATGAGGTATTGGATCTTGTTACGATTGGGACTATTTTAATTGTGATTTATGACATATTATATTCACTTATGTGGCATTTTATATATCTTGTTACGTCCCTCTGAGGACTGATGAATTCCAGGGTGTGTTTGTAACTCTTCGCAGATGTTCTAGCCAAGACCGTGCTCTTCTCCATATTTCTTCGAAGGGGTTGCTTGGTTCGTCTTGCAATTTTATCGATCATTCCCTTGTATATTTTTCATTTAAATAGTTGGTAATGGATTTGTCTCCGCCCAACTACATATACAATAACAAATTTTTAAGTTAATTTATATCATTATTCTCTTAATTTTGTGGATGAGATTTAGTTATCATGGTTTATTGCATTTCACAGCTTATGTATACATACCAGATTTCCCTATATTGGAGTATACTTCATAGGTGTACAGTTGGCATGGTGACGTACTTAGTCCTAAGTATTTTGGGACTGGGGCGTTACATGTTTTGTAGTGGCCCATGCAGGTCAAGTTTATCACTTCGGTTACGTTACTGTACCGATATGAGCCTGCATATAGGATTAGAATCTAGGAATCTTATCCACAAGCTTGACCTCCTCTCATTGAATTTTATTCTCGAACTCTTGTTTTACAGCTTTGAATTGCCTCTTGTTTGATCCCTTTCTTCCGTAATTTGTATCCTTCCTTCCGTGCTTGATAAATGTTAAGAAGATAAGTCATACTAGTTATACATGTTATATTGCTCAATCATCCTAATAGTTTACTTTTATAAGTTGGGTAGTATGACTACGGCCTACCACGTATCCTTGTAACTTAGTATTAAAGTGTAACAGGGTGACAATAAATATATGCTAGTGTAGGAAGATATATTTATATAGAAGTTAGAATTTGGTAGCCTATACCCCATTGGTCAACCAAGGCCTGATAAAAGAGACAGTAGAATGACTGTATGACCAGGAACACCGTACAAGACTTAGACCTTTGTAAAACTTGAACTATTTATTACTGCTTTTATCATCATCTCCCGTACTTATACTTTGAAATATCATAAATAATGTTGCTATTTATAGCCTAGTTTTGTAAGCTTATTCTTTATCGAGCTTGTTCAGGACATGTAAACTGGGGACGCCCACAAGCATATTATCAAATTAGAATCAGTGTATTACGGTCTGATCAACCATAGTGCACTTGGTTCGCTCTTTATATGATTATCCTACGTGGATTGAGATATAGAGGTATCTAGGATCTCCCGCGACTGCATTGACAATTTCTCTTGAATTATACCTTCGCCTTTGAATCGTATAATTGTATTCGATGACATCTTTCTGAACTCTTTGTTGCCTTTGTCTTTCACTGATTTGGAAATACGAACGCTTGTATTTGATAGATAGATAGATATAGGGTATCCTCCATGGCCATGATAGTTGTATACACAAGTATAGCTACCATCGGCCGATCATGTGACTACAACCTTGTCTTGAGTTACCCATTATCACTCGACCCTAAAACTACTATCGTGACCTTTTAGTCATTCGAGTTTGAAAATGAGTAGGATCTTACCCTTGGTTAAGACACAACCTAGGAGACTATCTAATCTCTAGAAATCAATTATTGTGTGCCTCCAATTATTCATCTTGATTCTTGCTTAAACTAGCAACTCGTATGCCTTAACCTAACCCTTACTCGACTAGGCCCCCACAGTTAGTCAAGAGAGAATTAGACAAAAGCAAGGACAAGCATTGCAATGAATGTGATAGGCACCCATTCCAAGATTTAGGATTCAGTTGGAATCATCCTAGGTATAAAAATTTATTATTAAAGACGCGACGTTGCATTAGAACAACACCTTCACCAGCTTGGCCATATCTGTAGTATGATGCCCCATTATATGATTCACTAGTTAACAACATCAATGAAGGAGCACTATGTGCAAAACCATTAGAAACCTTATGACTATAGTCTGACCGACTTAACACAAATAAAAATTTATGACCTAATTGTGGAGATCTTTTTGTTACCCCATCGATAGCTCTCGTATACTATGAAATATAGGACGAGTGGATCGTTCTATTTTATCGACACGGGTGTCACTGTACGTACGCACTCGTTTTCCACTTATTAGAAATTGAGAAACGATCCTTGAACTTGACTCATATCTACCGTACCACGTTACGCCGTGCCTTATTCTTTATTATCAAGAGTCGAGGTACAATATCAGGACTTTGAAATCCTTCTAACCTCATTATTCCTAAAGCCATGACCTATTCTCTAGAGTGAATAGGTTGTACGCCATTCTTAATTTTAGGAATTATGGGGTCACCGTGTGATTGAGGTAAATTGGTTCTCACTAGAATGACAAATTAGGACTCATGAACTCCCACTTTCCATTTAGATCATTTGGGGTCCCCTACCGTGACATTATATTCGGAGCACGAAACCAGCTGTTACCTTCCAACAAACTTCACATACAAGACATAGATGACTCTACCTTCATATAGACATATCATGTCCCGCTAAAACACGTCCCCTTGTACTCTATTCTTATGATGCGACTTTCAAGTCAAAAAGATATGTATAACCCCTACCATGATATAATTGTCCTTTTCGACTTTAGTTAGAAGTCCAACCTCTACTCAAATCTTTTGACCAATATGTGATTGTGATCTACTCGAATTCTACTATGAACATGCCACTAGTGTGCCACTCGATTGAGTCTTCTTGTGCCACTTAAACACAAAATTCACAGAAGGCGCATTGCTGGTCTTAAGAAACCTAGTTAACCAACCCGGCTGAAAAATTTACCCGACCACTTAATTGGAACCTATATAGATTACCCTAACCTATTAGGAATAGCTCGGCTTGATTTCATAGCACATCGTCTAGTCAATATAGATTAAACCCGATGATTCATTCAATCAAAGATCGATGTCCAATTAGGGAATCCATTAAGACCTAGTTAAACTCATCCATGCCTATCGCCATAATTGGACTATAAATCAAACTTGATGAAATAGGTCTTTAAACCTATTAAGTAGTCCCCATCTTGGCCCTCTAATTCTTCTTCCATAAATTTTAGTAACCATACCTCTTGTAGTCCATGATAGGAATGGAACCCCGTTGTACCAAATTGTTTCTGGTTATGCTTGACCAAGACCTTTCTACTATCTTGACCAAAACATAGTCAATATAGGAGCAATATTAGTCATGCCTACGCTTCCTAATAGAGTACGTGACTACGATCAGACGAACCTCATATTCTCATACACCTCCTTGAAATTTGACCTTCTTAGAAGTACTAGTTTTGTGCCTTCCACGATTAACCAACTTCTGTAAGTTGGGAAGAACCTTGAACTTAGTGTACTCAAACTCTTAAAATAGGATGACATTCGTAACTGTCCTTCTATCTGTCTAAAGGTTGTGACATGACCTTCATATTGTATTTATATTCCTTTGCTCGTGTGTTAGATAATCGCGGTGCAGGATCGCAATATTGAGTTCTTCAGATCCATTCCATCCTAGAATCGTGTCTTTGTTTAAGTCAAAAATAAGATTCTCGAGGTGTGTAGATTCCAAGCCTCTCTAGAAGGTAGAATTCTTGAATTAGCAAATGATTGTGACAGATTGGTTCCAATTTAGCTAATAAATCGTTGGCTCATAACATTCACTTCTATCCAAACCATGTGATAACCTCTTCCATGACTTTGACATTTGGTGCTCGACACTAGCGTTTTCTTTCCCACAAATTTTACCCTCATGAACTAGACCAATCAAGCTACACACATGGCATACAGGTCCCACACAAACCTACGTTCATGTGCCCGTTTCAATTACACCACAAATACGACACACTTTCCCAACAACCCATTGAGGCCCATTACGTTCAATTTGATTTTAGCGATGCAGATATCGACCCATTCACTTTAATAAACTAAATATCCGTGATCCATGCAAGACGCACCACTAGTCATTACGGCTTAAGGATTTCAAACACTTACCTAATCTGTTTCTAAAGAAAGGTTTTGTACCCTTACTGAGAATCCCCGTCCCTTAGCCCATGAACTCTATTGTTCGTTAACTTTCCTCACTCTCATATCTCAGTAACCCGTGGTAGACGAAGATTGGGATTCCTTTGAACCAATACGTTCTAATTAGATTCAAACAAGAGGCCTCTACCAACTTGTCGAAAGCATGACCCTAGAGTGACAATGTATAATTGTAGTAACTTCTTATAGTAGTTACTGACCGAGATCGCCATGACAACAACTAGGCTCACTTAGGATCAAAAATGCAGTTAGAAATGTCCAATATTCTCGTGCCAACCTTTAGAAATTGTTCCTGTTAGAAAGCCTTGTAACGACAACTTTCATGGTTAGCCAACTCTCATAAGTTGGGTAGAGCCTCGAACCAAGAATCCCCCATCTTGTAGAATAAAACGTCAACTTGGATTCCTGCGATAACCACCTCCTCCATCATTTCGAAAACCAAGAGACGATCGACGTGCCTGCCCACCATGTATTTAATCTACTTATATATTAAGATAATCTAATTTCGAGGACAAATTTTATATGTTGGGTAGGATGTAAGCCCCCCTAAAATTTAACTAGATTTTTTACTGGATTAATTATGGCAATTATGGATATAGTTAAAATATTTACGAGTTTCATTTATAAAACAAAAAGTAAATATTATTAGTAAGTTTCAATGTTTCATATTTATTTCTTCCATTTCTTTGGCCAAAAGTTTTAGAAAATATTAGTAAAGTTTTAGATTTTTATTTGAATTTATTTGAATAACTAAGGGTTTATATATAAATTATATTCAGGTTAGTATGCAAAAGATTTAATACATATATAGATATATATGCAAAAATATTGAAATATTTTTACATTATATTCTGGATTTTCTTTAGAAATTTTATATTTATTTAATGAAAAGTATATGTGCAATAAACAATTAGTATATTTAGTGTATGTAGAGATTATGTATTTTTACAAATAAATAATTATATTCAGAGGTTACAAATAGGAAATATATTGCTAATAAATATTTATAGATTTATTTCAGAAATTTATTTTTAAAAATAAATTTTTGAAATTTATTAAGGAAATTTTGGGTATTTTATGTATTATATATATAGATATATACGAATAGAAAAAAAAACTAATGAATAGTGCTCGCGCACTGTTCATCAAACCCATCTCGATCTTGCCCCCTCCCCCCACACCAAAAGCCAGAGAGGCCGAGCCCTCTCTCCCTCTTATATATACAAAAAACCCTAAACCCCCGATGTGCGACCCCTGGAAACCCTCCCTACGCGCGTACGTCACCCAGGGTGGTCGCCGGCCGGCCACGGCTGAGCCACCAACAGCAGCAACCGCCGCACCCCAGCAGTAAGTAGGCTGGCTCGAGCCTATATTCGAGGTACGATTTCTCTTTCGATGTTATATCGATTTTTGATTCGTAAACTATTATGGGCAGCCATTATAACCCTCTTCAACTCCCTTCAAAGGGATCTGAATATCACCATTGCATCGATATAGAACTCGGTGCGAAGTCGCCCAAAAACTGTTTGAGAAATAGAGACTTAGGGTTGTCCCAAACTCCATATTGGAAGGGAAATCCCAACCAAATCCTGAGAAACTTCGAAAATAAATTTTATACGGTTGTACAAAATGTATACATGAGTAAAACCAAATTTTTAGACCATGAATTTATCAAGTATATGAAAAGTTATTCGGATTTAAAATCAAGGAAAAAAAGGTTGTTTTAAAACTAAAATTTAGAAAAATCTTCCCGATACGACGTGCTTTCTACCAAACCGGGCGACGTGGTCGCGAACCGAAAGCATCGAAAGATGCGTATCGACTTCGCGGACGTGTAGGCTTTGACGAAATTCGAATTGGTTGCGTGTACGCGACAAATTTGACGTGTATTCGTCGAAATTTACCGTATCGACCTCTTTGCAAATTTTTAATTACTTGTGCACGTTCGTCGAATCAAAAGAAACTTATGCCAGCAGGACCGTATCATTTTTCTGGTTCTGTATGCCAAGTTTGGTCCGATTCTGAGAAGGTCGACTGGAACGCCTATTTGGCGGGCCCGTGACCAGCTCCAATAAACGAATTTGTGCATGGCTCATCGAAATCCAAAATTGTACATACCGTTGAGTTCGTCTCCTCAAACCAGATCCGTAAACATATAGTTTGATAACTTTAGAGACCATATACATTGGCACACATTTCGGTGCAAAATAGGTCCAACGACGGACATCATTTTGATCCAAAATTACGATTTTACTCCTGTTCCAGAATTGGAGTTTTGGACAAGCATTTCCTAGACTATCTTTTATTTCAAACACGTTCGTGGTATTTATTTCAGCATCTAAGGACGAATGCGGGATTTGGCTTTCATCGCTTCGCTATTCTAACAGTTCGAGCTATTGGACGTCGTTCTTTTGCACACAACCTCAGGCAAGATACCTTGCCATATTTAATGCTTATATTTAGTTGCATTTCTTTTAGTTATTACGTATCACTGTTTATTTATTTCTAGTTTTTGTAGATGTACCATAATTACAGTTCCTGCTTTACTACTGCTCAGTGATATTAGTTTTACTCTACTTATTGTCATTTGATTGCATATGGAACTAGAATTAAGGGACTATCGTTTGTAGTGTATTACATAAACCTGGACACAGTTGTACCACAAGATATGTGTGAGATGAGTAGCATGTAGAGGTACTTGCGTGTTGGCTGATCACCCGTGCGCATGCATTAGGGCTAACTGCTAATAGAGGCATGTTACGAGACTTAGCAGTTAATAGAGGTACATGATCGTGGATGCGACCTAGATAGGTACATTGGGTGGGGAGAACAATAACTGACGTATGGGCTTCTTTACACTTCCTTGATTACCTGTGCGCTCCTCCGTAGACGCAGACCCAGGTGCCCTCTGACGTTTCCCAGAGCGTTATGGATGTACCCCTTGCACATGATGCCCTCTAACGATCTTCGGACGTTACGGACGTAGGCCCCTGTTATCCTATATGGGGACTATGTCGATCCCATTTACAGCCAGGGCTCATGCGTCGAAAGGATTGTTTCTCAACTGCATGTTCACTTTAGAATGATTAGGTAACCCTAGTCAATGTCATGTCATCCCCCCACTCTATTAGTAACTTGGGACAATGTCGCATCACAGAATAGTATGTTATCCCTTGTCCTTGTTTGGTTGTAGGGATAGTCCACTATTTCGATGATGAGGTATTGGATCTTATTACGATTGGGACTATTTTATTTGTGATTTATGACATTTATATATTCAGTTATGTGGCATGTTTTATATATCTTATTACGTACCTCTGTGGACCTGGTAAATTCTCTAGGTGTGTGCCTGTGACTCTTCGTAGGTGTTCTAAGCCAAGACCGTGCTCTTCTCCATTTCTTCGAAGAGGGTTGCTCTTGGTTCGTCTTGCCATTTTATCGATCATTCCCTTGTATTTTCTTTCATTTAATAGTTGGTAGCTCCACCCAACACATGTACAATGACAAATTTTTAAGTTGATTTATATCATTATCTCTTGATTTTGTGGATGAGA
>JANAVB010025551.1:0-22093 GCA_029216955.1 Iris pallida
AGATCTTGAGTATTCAGTTTAGTTAAGGGAATGGGTCGATATTTGTGGGTGAAATCGAATAGGTCGAATTTGGGTCTCTATGGTTTGTTTTGAGGAAATGTGTCATACACGTGGTGTAATTTTTAAATGGAGCACTGGAAAGTTCGTTTGTGTGGGACATGTATGTCATGTGAGTAGCATGACATGTCTAGTTCGTGAGTGTGAACTTTGTCGAAATGAAAAGGCTAGCGTTGTGCTTCAGTTATCAAAATCACTGTCGAGGGTATCACATGATATGAATATGGGTCGACGTTATAAACCATGAATTATTAGTCTAATTGGAACCAATCATTTCCAACCACTTGTAATTTAAAATCTTATGTTCCTTAGAGAGGCTTGCGATCTATTTGCCTCAAAAAAATTTGCTTTTGATTTAAACAAAAATATTCTATGATTGACTTGAAGAATTTAGGTTGCAATCTGTTACCGTAGTTATCTAAACGCACGAGCAAAGGATATAAAATGCAAAATAAAAGATCGTTTCATAAATTCCGTACAGACGGAAGAATAGTCACGATTGTAATCCCATTCTAAGAGATAGAGTATAATAAGTTCAATGTTCTATCCAACTTATAAAAGTTGGTTAATCGGGGAAAGCACAGTAATAGGGCTTCTAAGAAGGTCAAATTTTAAGGAGGTATAAGAACTATGAGGTATTTCCAATCATAGTCATAGACTCTATAGGAAGTCTAGGTAATATCTATTTAATATGGCCCATATATTAATTATGTTTGGTCAAGACGGTATGAGAGGTCTTGGTCAAGTATATCCGGAAGCAAGTTGGTACCGAGAGATACATAACATAGGCTACGAAGAGATGCAGTTACGAAATCTATGGAAGGAGAATTAGTGAGCCAAGAGGTGGGACCTACATAATAGGGGTGAGCGCCTATTTCATCAAGTTTGGTTTTATAGTCCCAATATGGCGATGGGCTATGATGGGTTTAACTGAGTCTCAATAGGTTCCCTAATTGGACTTTAATCTTTGATTGCATGAACTTTAGATTTTAATCTATAGTGGCTGGACAAAATTTTATGGAATTTTAAACCATCCCTATTAGGTTAGGGTAATATAGAATAGGTTCAAATTCAAGTGGTTGGGCAAATTTCTCGTCGGATTGGTAGAATAGGTTCTGTAAGTCGTGAGATGCACCTTCCATGACTTTTGTGTTTAAGTAGCACACAAGGCCTCTAATGAGTGGCACACTAGTGGCATGTGCATAGAGGGCTTCGAGTAGATCACAACCATATATTGGGCCAAAAGATTTGAGTCAAGGTTGGATCTCTAACTGGAGTCCGAAAGTACATCGACGTTATGGTAAGGGTTATCGCTAGTCCCTTTTGACCTGAAAGTCGTATCATAATAATAGAGTCCAAGGAGATGTGTTTGTGTGGGACATGATATGTCTAGTTGAAGGTGGACTCGTTTAAGTTTTGCATATAAATTTTGTTGGAAGGTAACAGCTAGTATTACACTTCAAATATCAAAGTCACGATAAGGGACACCAAAAGATCTAAAAGAAAGTGGGAGTTCACGAGTCACTAATTTATCATCCTAGTGAGAACCAATTTACCTCAATTAATCGATGATCTCCAAATTCCTAAAAGTAAGAATGGCTTACAATCTATTCACTCTAGAGAGTAGGATATAGTTTTTGGAACAATGAGGTTAGGAATATTTAAGTCGCGATATCGTACCATGACATTTGGTAATAATAAGTCACGATGTGATCGATAACATGATAGGGTAGTTGTGAATCAGTTTCGAAGATTGTACCCCGAGTCCTAATAAATAGAAATGATCGCGTACAATGGTACCTGAGTCGATAAGATGGAATGACCCGCTTGTCCATGGTATACGAGAGTCTATCGGTGGAATAACGAACTCTAAAGCATGTCATGGAAAAGATCCCTAACTACTAAGTCGTGAATTTCTATTTGTGTCAAACCTGCCAGACTATAATCACAAGCGTTCTAGAGGTATTAAATGTAGTGCTCATGCATCACTTATTGATTACTAATACAACATAATGACGGGGCATCATGCTGCAGATTTTGGCTAAGCTGGTGAATGTGTTGTTCTAATATTATGTCACTTCTTTGATAATAGAATTTTGTACCTAGAGTAACATCTGCTGAATCTCTAATCTTGGAATGGGTGTCTACCATGGTCCTTGCAATGCTTGTCCTTATTTTGGTTTATTCTTCTCTGTCTAAACTGTGAGGACCTAGTCAAGTAAAGTTTGAGTTAAGGCATACGGGTTGGTAGTTAAGCCAAGAATCAAGATGAATATTTGGAGACTCACAATAAATGATTCCTAGAGATTAGATAGTCTCATAGGTTTGTGGTTTACCCAAGGGTAAGATCTTACTCATCTTTCAAGCTCAATGACTAGAAGGTCACGATATTACTATTAGGGTTGAGGGAAGGACGAGCAACTTTAGGCAAGGTTGTAGTTATATGGCTTGGCCGATGGTTGCTATACTTGTGCATATAACTACCATGGCCATGGGATACTCTGTATTTATTTATCAAATACGAGCGTTCGTCCTTCCAATCAATGAAAGACAAAAGCAATAAAGAGTTCAAGAAAGATGTCATTGAATACAATTACGTAATTCAAAGGCGAATGTGCAATTCAAGAGGAATTGTCAATGCAGTCGCGGATGAGATCCTAGATACCTCTATATCTCAATCCACGTGGGATAATCATACGAAGAGCGAACCAAGTGCACTATGGTTGATCAGACCATAATACATTGATTCTAATTAGACGATATGCTTTTGGGCGTCCCCAGTATACATATGTCCTGAACAAGCTCGACAAAGAATAAGCTTGCAAAACTAGGCTATAAATGGCATCGTTATTCATGGTAGTTTAAAGTATAAGTACGGGAGAATATGTTGAAAGCAATAATAAATAGTTCGAGTTTCACAAGGATCTAAGTCTTATCCGGTGTGCTTGCATATACATTCGTCCTACTGGTTCTTGTATCAGGCCTTAGTTGACCAATGGGTATGGGCTACGAAATCTCTATATTCTAGGTAAACATCTCTCCTACACTAGTATATATTCATTATCACTCTGTTACACTTAATACTAGGTTAAAAGGATACGGGTGATAGGTTGTAGTCATACTACTCAACTTATGAAGTCAACTAATGGAGTAATTGAGGAATATAATACATATACTCGTATGAGTTATCTCCTAACATCCCTATTCAGCACAAAAGAAGATAAGATTTGCAGTGAAAGAAATCAAGCAGAAGGAAGTCAAGATAATCGGACGAAAGTTCGAGATTGGGAATTGAGGGAGGAAGTCAAGCTTGTGGATGAGATTCCTATATCCTAATCCTATATGCAGGTTCACATCGGTACAGTAGCGTAACCGATGTGACAAACTCGACCTGCATGGGCCACCACAAAAATATGTAACGCCCTAGTCCCAAAATACTTGGGACTAGATACGTATCATGCCAGCTGTATACATACGAAGTATACTCCAATATATGGATATCTCGTATGTACACATAAGCTATAAAATATAGTAACCATGAAGCTAATCTCATCCACAAACCAATATATTATAAAATCAACTTATTAATGTCATTTGTACAAACGTTTGGCAGAGACAAGTCCACTACCAACCAATTTAGATAGGAAAAAAAATATACAAAGAAAGTGAATCGATCGATCGAGCGAAGCAAATGACGATCCAAAAGCAAATATCGACGGAATAGAGCGCAAGTCATGGCCTTAGCTAGAGCACCTGCAGAAAATCACAAAAACACACCTGGAGAAATAACCAGGTCCTCAGAGGGACGTAACAAGACACATAATATCATGCCATAAACTGAATAGTAAGAGCTCAATATAAAATATACATGAGTAAAGGTTCCTAACCATTCTATGTGGAATACACTTTAGAAGACAACATTCTACGCAGGAGCTTAGGTGTTCAGCATTGATGGAGAGAGAGAGTGGCAGTAGGTAGCGCTCATAAGAGACACTATCGGCCATGGGCAGAAAGTAGCGCTCATCCGAGTCACTATCGGTCCCGGGGCAGTAAGTAGCGCTCATCGAGACACTATCGGCCCAAATCTTTGTGTGTACTGAACATGTAGCCCCTACGCTAATAACTGTCTCCTTCCTCCCCATGATACTATACATGTGTCGACTCCACGACACTGTTTGATCTTTAATAACTGCCAAGTCTTCTACACAATCTATTGGCAGTTACATCCTAACGCACGGCCTGTACGCACCGATGTACGGTCGATACGCAAGACCGAAGCTATATGCGAATCATAACTCACACACAACCCGTGGCACATCGTGACAGTTTATGAGATGCTCTAAACATATGGTAGTCCCTTAACTCTAAGCTAATTGCATAAAATATAGTAATTTGCATCTATATATAGTTTTGAAAGAACAACTTGGTAAGAAATAAAACATGCATGATATTGAGCAAGAAAGTAAACAGTAAAGGTAAGGTTTTTTGTCTGATTCTGTGCTGTAAATATGAAACGCCGCTCCCACGTCCACGCCTCCGAAATCCGACGCTCCTAGATAATTAATTAACTAAATTAAGTCACTACTTATGAAACTTACGATACGACTTAATTATTCAAAATAATGTGTTAAATTATATTCAATCTCTCGTGGAACCATGTAGATCCATACAATCACACACATGTTCTACGAGACATCGAAACACAGTTTTAGGGTTTCTAACTTTTAATTAGTCGGTTATGCCCTACTTCAATAACATACTTAAAAATTATATAAAAATTATAAAAATAATATTTAAACTAATTTTCTACAGATTTATCTCTGAAATTCTAGAATTAATATTTCTAAAGACATTTATGACTAGTTGATTAATAAGTCAGCTAGTCTACCCGAAACTCGCCCGGAACATAGTTAATGACTCAAAATTTATAAAATAATCAAAAATATATTTTAAACAGTAATAAAATAATTTATTTCATAGAATAATATTAGAGGTACAAGGATTGAGTTATACTACAACTTTTGGACATTCTAGGTCGGCCAGTTATCCGAAATTAGCTAGTTTTGACCTACAATTTTCTCGACCAGATTTGAGTTGCTAAAATCATGAAAAAAATACTTAAAAATCCTAATTTATGTATATGAACGTACATAAAACTCAATTTTGAAAATAGGCACTAATAACTCATAGTTCCTTTACAATGGGGTTAATTTGATCCTACTGACACATAAATATTACGCATATATTTTATGGAACCTTTATGGATGATTATACCTAACAAAAGCTATCAAAATATGATTTTTATAGAATTAATAACATATTTTCTACAGAATTTTAGCAAAGGTTTTTAGAAGAAAAGATTTAGATTTTTACCAAAGATCCTTGCTAGAAAGGGTGATGATGACTTCTCTTCACCAAAGCTCCAATTTTTTTCCGCTATCATCGCTTGCTAATCCTCTCTTGGTGAGTATGTGAGAGTTGATAATGTCTATAGAGGATTGGATGGGGGAGATGAAGTTTTTAGGGTTTGTTTTGAGGGGTTTCGGGGATGTATGGTAGAGGAGATGAGTTTTTGTGAAGGATGGAGAGATGTGCAATGGAGGAGATGATGTATAGATTCTATGGAGAGTTTTTTGCTGCTGAAATTATGGAGAGGGAGAGGGTTTTGGTCGGCCAAAGGCGAGGGAGAGAAAGATTTGGATTTGGTTAAGGTTTGGGATGAGTTGGTATATTTAAACATATCCTTAAATGAATTTTAAGCAATCTAGGATTTAAATCCTATTTAATTTGATGCATTATGCCATGGGGGTGTTGCTTGGCCAAAATTATCATGGTGGGGGTCCACTTGGCATGATTTGGTTGTTTGGTGAGTTGGCAAGTTGATTGGATTGAGGATTTAAAAAAGGGGTTTCCAAATATAGAACTATTTAATTCTATCTATGTAATTACACTACAAAATCTGAATTAAGTACAAATAAATGTAATTATTAATATTTATTAATGCCTAAAATGCCTACATAGGGTTGGATTTGGCTTGGAAGAGGTTTGGGAAGGTTTGGTGCAACTGGGTCTCCTAAAAAGTCATAAAGGCTTTCTTAACTAATTAATTAAATAAAAATATAACTTGTGCCATAATTTGAATGGTTTACATACAAGAGATTACAATATGACCATGTCATTCCTAACATGGCTAGCATACTAGTTAAAGCACCCGACTACGCTAGGCATGTCATATTTTCTAGTCGTCTTGTATATTCAAACTCAACCATGGCTATAGTCCTTTTATATAATATAAATAAGTTAAAAATAAATTAGAATTAAATAAAATCCAAAAATAATTTAAATATTCCTTTAAATTATAAGGGGTTTTACACTTCTTGAAGAGGAACCTACCGTTCCAAATACTGGGTCTGCTGCCGCAATCACTGCGGCTACTAAACTTCAGGCAAAGTGGAGAAGGGAAAATAGCATTTGCAGGCTGCTTATCCTGAATGCTATGGATGATTCTCTAGCATAATCTTACAGTAAAAAATCAATTGCCAAAGATATATGGGAGTCTCTGGAGAAACTGTACGAAGAAGACAAAAATAGGAGCAAGATATTTGTGGTTAAAAAATATCACAAATGGCTCTTTGAGGACGAGAAGTCCATGTTGCCGCAGATAAAGGAATTTCTGAAACTGCGACAAAAGTTGGAAGATGAGGCGATGCCCCTCCCCGACAAATTTGTTGTTGGAGAGATTATCTCAAAGCTCCCCGCTGGGTGGAGTAAGTTCTATACAAATATGCATAGGAAGAAGCTTGAGATCAGCCTTGAAGATCTTTTGCAGGAAATCTATGTTGAGGACCAGATGCGGGCTCAACTGAAGGTAGATGCACTGTCCAAGCAATTGGCTAACGCCAATCTGGTTCATACCAAGAAACCAAGGGGAAAGCAGGCGGCTTCCCAAAGCAAGAAGAAGGACCCTAACAATCTGAACGTGAAGGGAACTTCCTTTAAGCGGAAGAAGGCAAAGTCTCAGATGCCTTGCTTCAAGTGTGGCAAGAAGGGCCACTTCAAAAGTGAATGCAAAGCAAAGACCAAGCAATCAGAGCAAAGAGAGCCTAGTAAGGTATCTATGATCACTAACATTGTTGCTATGATTGCGCAGGTTGATGCGGTAAGGACTGACTCCGACTGGTGGGTAGACACTGGAGCCTTCTGCCATGTCTGCTCCAGTAAGGAGTGGTTCACCACCTACACACCTACTTCTGAAGTGGTTATGATGGCGAACCAGGCACAAGCTAAGTGCTCGGGATCGGGATGGTAGTGTTGAAGCTGACTTCGGAGAAGTCTCTGATGCTTCAAGACGTGAAGCACGTACCTGCTATCGCCAAGAACCTGATCTCATGAGGCCTACTATACAACGCAGGCCTTAGGATGGACATCAATGCTGGCCAGATGGTGATGTCTATTAAGGGAACATATTTCGGGAAAGCTTTTTATACCGAAGGGATGTTCAAAATTCAGCTTGTGAATCAGTCCAATGTAATTAATATAATTAATGCAATCACTCCTTCTGCTTATACTATTGAGTTATGGCATAATAGGCTAGGATATGTTCATTGTAAACGAATAAACAGAATGTCTAGTCTAGGACTTATCTCCAAGTGTGGGGGTAAGGTAGAGAAATATAAAGTTTGTGCTCAAATAAAGATCACAAGGAAACCCTTTCCTCGGGTTAATCGAAGTACAGATCTTCTGGAGTTGGTACACTCCGATATCTGTGACTTCAAACAGTTCTCTACAAAGGCCGAGATGAAGTATTTCATAACCTTTATCGATGACTTCTCAAAGTATGCGTTCGTCTACTTGCTGAAGGCTAAAGACGAAGCATTCGAGAAGTTCAAGGAGTTCAGAGCCGAAGCTGAGCGGCAGACTGGACAAGAACTCAAAAGAATAAGAAGTGATCGAGGTGGGGAGTACAGGTCTCATGAATTTGCATCGTTCTGCAAAGAACATGGAATTTTCAATGAGACTACGGCTCCATACTCTCCTCAATCAAACGGAGTAGCAGAGAGGAAGAACAGAACGTTAATAGAAATGATTAACTCAATGTTGTTGACTGCGGGTCTTTCTAAGTGCTACTGGGAAGAAGCTGTATTGATGGCCACTTTTATTCTAAATAGAGTGCCTTATGCAAATTCAGACGTTACTCCTCTGAATACTGGTTCAAGGTCAGACCTAACTTGAATATCATTCGAGTGTGGGGGTGTCTGGCATATGTCAAGCTTCCAGATCTGAAGATTCAGAAGCTTGGGACAAGGACTACTAAGACGATCTTCTTGGGGTATGCCGAGAAGAGTGATGCTCAGAGATTTTTTGATATTCAGTCAAATCATATCATTGAATCTCGAGATGTAGAATATTTTGAAGACAAATTTGCAAGACACAAGAATATTGTTCTTGCGGATATACCGGAGAACAATGAGGGTGCGCCAGAGACTGAAGTCTTCAACGAAGATGTGGTCCAAGAAGATATTGTTGTTGAAACAATGATTGAACCAGAATAAGCTGAGACGTCAGCTAAGCGTATGAGGAGGCCGAAGGACTTCGGAAGTAAATTTGTCACCTATCATGTGGAAGCTGATCCGCTTACCTATGATGAGGCGATGAAGACCAGAGACGCGGTTTTCTGGAAGGAGACGATTGACAATGAAATTGATTCTATCACCTCAAATAACACATGGGTGTTGGTTGATCTTCCTGAAGGAGCGAAACTCATCGGATGCAAATGGATCTTCAAGAAGAAGATGAAAGCAGACAGAACTATTGACAAGTTCAAGGCTAGGATAGTAGCCAAGGGGTTTTCTCAGAAGCATGGGATTGACTACTTTGACACTTATGCTCCAGTAGCCCGGATGACCACCATCAGAGTGTTGATTGCTCTTGCAGCAATACATAAGATGGTGATACATCAGATGGATGTGAAAATGGCTTTCCTAAATGGCGAGCTGACCGAAGAGATATACATGCAACAGCCAGAGGGATTTATCGTCAAGGGTCTTGAAAACAAAGTCTGCAAGTTGGTAAAATCTTTGTATGGTCTTAAACAGGCTCCCAAGATGTAGCATGAGAAATTTGATAAAATTATAAGGTCAAATGGCTACATGGTCAGCGAGACGGACAAGTGTATTTACACGAAGTTCACTGATAGAAGATGTGTGATCGTTTGTCTGTACGTGGACGACATGCTTATCCTAGGTACGGATATGAGCTGTGTCACGGAGACAAAGAAATTTATCTCGAGCAAGTTCAATATGAAGGACTTGGGGGAAGCTGATGTGATCTTAGGGATCAAAATTATCCGGACAGATACTGGACTAACGCTGCCACAGTCTCATTATATTAAAAAAATGATCACTCGTTATGGGTATCGGGATCTTCCTGGGATTGATACGCCGTACAGGTGTGATCTAAAGCTGAAGCCTAATTCAGGAAAAAGTGTCAGGCAGTTGGAGTATGCAAGCGTAATCGGGAGTTTGATGTATGCTACTACTGCCACAAGGCCTGATATAGCTTTTGTCGTGGGAATGCTGAGTCATTTTACGAGCAACCCAGGTGTTGAAACACTGGAAAGCTATGAAACGGGTTATGAGATATCTCAAGAAGACTCAGACATATGCACTGTACTACAGCGGAGATCTGCCGGTAGTGGAAGGCTTTAGTGATGCCAGCTGGTGCTCAGAGGTGGAGAGCGAGAGGTCCACATGTGGATTCATTTTCACAATGGATGGAGCTGCTATATCATGGAAGTCGAAGAAGCTGACTATGCTCTCGCGGTCATCCATAGAATCTGAGTTCTTTGCACTTGATACCGC
Organism: Iris pallida; assembly: GCA_029216955.1. Taxonomy (NCBI): domain Eukaryota; kingdom Viridiplantae; phylum Streptophyta; class Magnoliopsida; order Asparagales; family Iridaceae; genus Iris; species Iris pallida. The sequence goes on from JANAVB010025551.1 coordinate 9,918, forward strand.
AGCCGAGGAAGCAGAATGGCTTTGGGAGCTCATGTATGATCTTCCAGTGGTTGGGGCACAAATACCGGCGATACTGATATACTGCGACAACCAGGCGACTGCGGCGGTGGCGTCAAATGACCTCTTCAACGAAAAAAAGAGGACTGTACGGTTGAAGCACAGGGCAGTACACGATCAAATCAAGAGGGTGTTATTACATTGATTGATGTTCGGAGTCAGGAGAACCTGGCGGATCCATTCACCAAGGGCCTAAAGCGCTAGTTGGTCGATGACACAGCTTGTAAAATGGGTTTGAAGGCATTCTGATATTATATTATTATATTCCTACCATAAAGTTTTATGCTAATAGTTCAAAGAGAAATCTACTAGGCATCTAGCTTTTGGTTCAAGGGAGGACCACTAATCGAAAGAATATCAGGAACGGTGGGTACATGTTCTATTGGGCATGGAGAGGTTACGGACCTACAACCACTGTTGTCTACTGCTATTTTCTGCGAAAAATGTATTCTGTGGGAAGGTTGGCTTAAATGCCTTAATGAGTTCTCAAGGCTAGTGAATGCCTGGTGTACTTTATAGGAAGCACGGTAGAACAGTACTATAAGGAGTGAAACTCCATGCTACTGTGGGGTGACTCCACATGAGGTTCCCAGGCATGGGATAATGCCTCGGCTTTGCTAGCCAAGTCACAGCGGCGTAGCACCACAAATAGGTAGTTAGCCTAATGCTGTATGTTAAAATAAAGAGGAGTGTAGTCAGCACTACAAAGAGGAGGTGTTCCTCATGTTACAGTGGCATGACACCACGATGAGGTACCCGGTTAGGGATAAAGCCTTGACCTTGCAAGCCATGTCGTTGCGGCGTAACACCGTAAGGGAGCCTAAGGCTTCATGCTGGGTAGTTTGGCACTACAAAGAGGCGGTTGCCTCATGCTACAGTAGTATAACACTACGATGAGATTCTCGGTACGGGGTAAGGCCTCGGCTTTAAGCCATGTCATAGCGGTGTAGCACCGCAAGGGAAGCATAAAGCGCTTTATGCCATGTCTCTTTATAATGAACTCACCTATAGTGTATGGACAAAGAGATATCAGGTCGTCTTTTGAGGGTAAACTTGTAGATGCCCAAAATTATACACTGTAACCAGGCTAGCATAGGACCTTTAACGAGTAGCCAGAAGCACATGTAACTACATTATGTGAGTGGAAAGAATTTTAGCTATGATGCAGAATTCAAGGCTTAGTCCATTCTTGTATTATAGTCTGTTATTTGAACCATGCGAGAAGATTCAAGTCGTCAGCGACATCTCTCCTAATGCATGATGGACAGTTACTGTGGGGAACACTTATACTCATATATAGAGATATGTGGGGGATTGTTGGGTTTTGGTCTTTTTTTAAAGTAAATTTTAGTCCCACATCGGCTAGACCAAAGGACTTGTATCTCTATATATTAGCTTTGCTAGTTTAGAGATGCACATGTAGTGTGGAGGTGCACATGGGTGTGCCATGTGGGGTTATTTTTCTAATAGAAAAAAGGCTAAATCAACAATTGAAAGCATTCATGCTTTTTGCTCTTGGGAAATTTATTTCTATGGAAGCTAAGCCCCGTAGGGGCTTAGCAACTCGGACTCGGACTCGGGCTCATGGGCTCATGAGGCGTAATGTGGCATTTTTTTAGCACACTTTGCACCTAGCACGTCAGCATCATCGCTAGACGCATAGTGCGCTTTAGTTGCGCTCGTTACGCGAGCTACTTGTGCTGCCATGTTGCGCGCCACAGGTTACGCGACCAGGGTGCGCGCCAGGTTGCGTGCCAGGTTGTACGCCAGGTTGCGCACATGTTGTGCCGGGTGCGCTGGCTGTGCGCGTGGCACACGTTGCGCGAGTGGCGCAAGGTGGCACAGGTCGTGCAGGTTGCGCAGTAGCGCAGTGCGTACAGTGGCGCAGGTTGGCACAAGTGGCTCAGTGTGCAGTATACAAGGCGCGCAGGGTGCCAGAGTGGCGCAACTTGCTTCAGATCGTGCCTGTGTATGATCTGAGTGGTTACTGCACGTTCGAAGTGGTTATTACCACGTCCCGAATATTATGCTAACCGGGCAGTTGCTACTCGGGCCTATATAAGGTCTCCTCTCTCTCACAGGCAGAGGGATAATACAGAATACATTCAGAGAGTCATGAAAGTTTACAAGTGTTTCTTAACACAAGTAAACAGAGTCTGTGAGAGAGAAGAGAAGCTTTGCACCAGCGTTGCTTTTGCATGGGAGTCCGTGTACGATCCGAGGAGTCAGAAGAGCAGAAGTGTTCCAAAGTTCTCCGACGAACTTGCTGGTTCCTGGAAGCTATTCGTATGGGGCGAATATAGCTTTGAGCAACGATGATTATTCACCCTAGCAGGCCATCTTCCGTCTTTCGTCTGTCATCTTCTTCGCTGTTGTGTTTATAAAATCTTCTTAGATTCTCGTATATCATATGCTGCTGTGGATTACGAAATCTTTTTAGATTCTCGTAATATAATAACGAGATCTTCTTAGATCTTCGTCATACTTGCGCAACATTCCTAGAAGTGTTGCGTTGGAACATTGTTCTTACAATTGTTTCAAATACACAGTTTTCTATCGAAAAATTGTGCCCCGACAATAACAAATATTATGAAAAGCACTAACCTTAGATAAATTTTGACTAACGTAGTTAATATTTCATACATACCAAAAAGAGAGTATCATAGTTCTTAGATTAAAAAAAATAATTTTTTGCATATGTGTCCTTAATTCTACTATATTTTTAAAATAAGTCCCACAAATCTTGTGATTGCTTAGAAGACCCTGGAATCCCTTATACAGTTACGACTCCCTCTCCTCACTGTCATCTATAAACTAAACTAACCCAGGGATTTAATTGTACAAAAGGTCAACGTTGCCCTCATCTTCTTCTATTCTTTCCTTCCGGCATCACAAACCATTTTCATCACGACCTCTCAGCTAACTCCTATGCTTCCTCCTCCCTCCCTTGGCTTCATCCTCACGTATTTACCACCATGGGATCATGTCCCTTTTTAAGGGTCATCATTGGCCCTCATGTCCATCAAGACCCCCTCTGCCTCCTGGTCGTCCCTTGTTGTCATTACCATCAACCCTTTGGGGACCCTGCTACTGTAAGATCTGCAACTTCAATAACCTCCCCTAACAAACTGCGAGCATCCCCCTTGATCGCAACACTAACGCCTCCCCTAAACTTTAACTATTCGCCTTCTTCCCCCTCGGCCATTGGGCCTCATCAAATTCTTCACTAAATGTATGTCTCATAATTTATACCACCAACTTACTCATATCTTACTCTGCAACTGGTGTCAAGAATGTCAAGGAACTCAAATCACCAAACATTTAATATGACCAATTTTGAAGAGGATAAAGGAAGGGATTACCTGAGCACTAATAGTGGCCAAATGCAAGACAATAATAGTAGAGTTACAATAAATAATTTAGCTACAAAACATATTTAGAATGGGAGAAGAAACTACCGTGGCCATGAAGGAGGTATTGTAGGAACGAAATCGTAAAGCGCAATACTCTAGAGGGGGTGAATAGAGTTGGCAGCAGAATAATGCTAATTTAAAAATATTAGCAGCAAGATCACAGAATAATAATCACAACTAAATAAATGTAAAGGCAGAGATAAGAAAGCAAACACAAAGATAGCGATGTATACTGGTTTTCCTCTGTTGAGGACTAATCCAATCGGTAGAACTCTTGCTACCAGTTGAATCCACTATTGGAAAAATTGCAAGTTTTCTTACGAAGTCCTTGCAACTTCTACAACACGAGCTTTGATACGAAGAACTCGTCCAACTTCAATTTTGAGGAGTTGAATCTTCTATCAAGCCTCTGATTACAATCACTCTGAAACTTCTAGACCACACCGTACTGACAAATCGACTAGAGGATTGTAACTGGCTTGGGATCTGAAATTTGAAGCTCGAGAAAAACTCTTTGGAAGACTGAAAGCTTTTAGAAGAGAGAAGATTGAAAGTGAATGAGTTAAAATGATCGAAATCCTTCTCTATTTATAGGAGTTCCAAAGACAGAATTCTGGCAGAATTCGGGCAGAATTCGGGCAGAACTCGATGAGAAAATCTCGGTCAAATTCGCAACTGTAGGAGGACCAAGTTCCAGGGAATTCAAAAACAAAACGGCCACTAACCGAACTCTGGCCGAACTCTGGCCGAACTCTAGCCGAGTTCTGTCAGGGTTAGGTTATGGTTTTAAAATAAGTTTTTGGGGAATTTTGAAAACCTTTTTGAAAACCTTTTTGAAGCTTTTATAAATACAAATGTTTTACAAAACGAAGGACATTTTAAAAGCAGTTTGAAATCATTTTGGAATAGCCTATTTGCCAGTACGACTCGGTGTACAAAGTATTCCTAGACTCAAATAAAATAAAAAATACATTGCTTAAGGAAATACAGACTCGAACAGACAAACAGCGCTTCGGTCTTGAACTGTGTAGATAGCTGTTCTTGATCATGTCCAATAGTCCGAGATATCCAGACTAGCTTCATATATCGAGACAGAGTTTGATCAATTATTAAAATCAGTTTGACCATATGACCAATGGGCCAACAATGTCCCCCATTTTGATAATTGACAAACTATGAATGATATAACATCTAAGCTTGGAATCAAATCAAAAAAATAGTAAAGTAAAATTGTTCATATCCTGCAAGCATTTTCTCAAAAGATGTTAGATCCTTATTTGTCCCCCGTTGTCACTTAGCAAAATAATTGCAAAAGAGAAAACTCTCCCACAATCAATGCATAAGAAACAAACAGTGAAGAAACATGTAAATGAAAAAAAAACATCACAGGCATGTATTTGTCTCAGGCAGTTTATAATATAACAGAGAATTAATACAACAGTGAGAATAATAGAGAATTATGTCACAGACAGTTTATAATATAGAAGCAGATAAAGATGCTATAAATAACTAAACTGATGTGAAAGATAAACTACAAAATCCATAAAGATAAAATGATGTACAAGAGACATCCGCAAAATATCCAGTACAAGTCTGATAATAAAAAGCTAAAAAGACAGAAACTTAGAATGTCGGAGCATTTCCAAGTATACAGTAGATAATGTCTAAGTCTTAAAAATCAACTAATATATCACATCTCCTCCTCCTCATCATCATCATCAGCATGACCGGCATGTCCAGAGGGACCAGCTGCAGAGGTACTAGCTCCAGAAGGGTGAGGAGGAGCGCCAGTGTAAAACTCATCGACAAAATCTCGAGGAGCACGGTCAGAACGGTACCAATCATATGCGTTACCGGGTTGAAAGTAGGCATAAACAGCCTCATCCTCACAGTAGTAACCAGAAAAGGCTGGATCTCTAGGAATAGAACCGGCAGAATGTCCAGTTTGGGCAAATCGGAGATCAGCGAGAGAATTTGCTATCGCCTGATAACGAGTGACATCGCGGAACTCACGCTCGCGAGCCATATCCGTCATCGAGAAGTGCAAATCAGAAAGATTCTGGTGTATACCTTCAAAGGTCATGGCATACTGCTGAGTAGGTGGAGGAGGTGGAGCAGTAGGAGGAGCAGTAGGAGGAGCAGCAGCAGTCATACTACGATGAGATAATTTCAGAAACTTGGGCTCAGGGTCTTGAGTACAAGTTGACAAATCAATATCAAAATGTTGGAAGATGCGTGGGAGAATCATCGCATAAGAGAGATTTCTATCTCTTGTACGACAACGTCCCATCATCTGGATAATGGTCTTAGGGGCAGAAAATGGAATCCCCTTAAGAATGTGATACATAGCAGATAATTCAAGAGATGTGACATCATCCTTTGAAGTAGACTTCAGAAGGAGAGTGGAGTAGATGATGCGGTGCAATTCATAATTTAAACAAGTTCAAGTTGTTTGCCTTGAACTTTCCAGAGCGAACTCGATCAGGTGCACAGAGTTCAGCTTTGAAACTAGCAAGTGTCGTATCGTCGGGGAAATCAAATTCAGTGATATCAACAAACGGTGTACCTTCGTTAGATAGACCAAGGATTTTCGCTAAGAGGACATCATTGAACTCGATATCTAGTCTGCCAATACGAGTACTTACGTCAAACGTGTTTAATATGATATTGCAGTAGAACAGTCTAATGGCATTAATTGCTACCGGGAAATAAAGTTTAACAACATGTTGTAACCCTAATGCCTCAAAATATTGGCAGTGTTCTGGAAACACAGTCCATTTGATAGGAGCGCCTGTGCATATGGATCGCATGGAAAAGTCTCTATACCACAGAAGGGCTTGATCTAGGGTTTGAAAGTAAAACCCATCGAACGTGCCATCGCTTGATTGGACTGGCAAAACACTACCAAAATATACTAAATTAGCGACGGATATTTAGCGACGGAATTTTTCCGTCGGCGTTAGCGACGGCTTCGTGGCCGCTCACCGACTGATTACCGACCACACGCCTTTGCCATTTTTATTTTAATTTTAGGGGGAAGAAAGGTCGCATATCCGTCGCTAAGCTGTCAGAATTATAGCGACGGATGTCCAGTCATCATTACGTAGTCAATTTTTTAGCGGGAATTGTGTAGGAATTTGGTGGTACATTTCTTCGACTACGTAGCGACGGATATTCAGTCGGCACTTATCAAACAGGACGACTACAGGGCGACGGGTTTTTCTACGTCGCTAGTCTGTCGCTATTTATACGTACCAGACTTTAAATGAAACGGCAGGGGAAACTTTTTGCATTCCCCCCAAATTCACTCTCTCTCCTCTCTCTCTCTCTTGTCGGTGTCGGCTTCGGTGATCGGCGTCGGTGTCGTCGTCGGCGTCCTCTCCTCTCTCTCTCCCGAAGGTAACCCCCTCTCTCTCTCGATCTCTCTCTCTCTCTCTCTCTCTTGCGATATCGTATAGGAGCTGGGCGGCGCGCTTGGGGCTGGGCCATCCGGGACTGGGCGGCTGGCTTGGGTCAGGGGCTGGGCGGTGGGCTTGGGGCGGGGGCGTCGGGGGCTGGGCGACGGGCTTGGGGCTAGGGCGTCGGGGGCTGGGCGGCTGGCTTGGGTCGGGGTCTGGGCGGTGGGCTTGGGGCGGGGGCGTCGGGGTCTGGGAGGCGGGCTTGGGGTTGGCGCGTCGGAGGCTGGACGGCTGGCTTGGGTCGGGGGCTGGGCGGTGGGCTTGGGGCGGCGACGTCGGGGGCTAGGCGGCTGGCTTGGGGCGGGAGCGTCGGGGGCTGGGCGGCTGGCTTGGGTCGGGGGCTGGGCGGTGGGCTTGGGGCGGGGGCGTCGGGTTCTGGGAGGCGGGCTTGGGGCGGCGGCGTCGGTGTAACACCCAGTTTTCCAGAAGAGGGTAATTTTGAAATTTTGTAATTATAATTATTATTTAATGGTATTTATTTTATATTATGATTTTTAGTGATTTTTAATTATTTTTAAACTATTTAAATTCATGACCTGTGATTTTTGGTATTTTGCTAGTGAACAGTAGAGACTGCCTACCCTAGAGCCTAGCCATGTGATTAGGGTATTTTTGACATTTTGGGGGGTTATTTGATTTTATCATAATTTATTTGAATTTATGGGAATTTTTAGAATTTATTTTTGAATGAGGGTTGACTAGGTTGACTTGACTAGCAATGACCTTGGTAGCCTAACCTAGATTGGACCTAACCTAGATGGGTCATAACTAACTTAGTGAGCCACTTTGAGAATTAGATGGGTTGGTTGGGGGGGTTGAGTCAAGTTTAGTTATGGTTAAGTGAATTGTAAGAAACTAGGATAGAACCCTTTGTTCTAGGCCATCTATTTCCTTGATTCAATCCTAGCCATAGGATGAAACCTAAAAACCCTAACCCTAACTATTATGACCAGCCAAGAGACCCCCCTTGCCTATATAATATCTCTATGGGGATTTGTGCCTCTTTCTTTAGTAGTTCTTCATTTCTTAAGGAAATAGGTAAGCCTCCATTAAATTCTTTCCTAGTTTAATCAATAGGACTCCTTTTTGAGTGAGATTTCTTCCATTAGGATCTAATCAATGTTCTCTTGCTGTTGGTGGAGTCCAATCTCATATTTGCATCAATTTGGGGATTTGGGGTGGCTTTGAAGAACTCCTTGGAAGAGACTTTTTGTATGAAGAACAATACCATAGGTAAAATCCTAATCCACCTATTAAAATTCTAGTTTCTTTGCATGTAGACCTAGCCCTAAGTGTCCTGGTCCTGTAGGTATACCTAGACCTAGGTTTCGTGTCCATTTCGTGTCCTTTCGTGTCCAAACAGGACACGTATCAGTGCACAGTTCTAAGTGTTTGATGAAATGCCCCAATGGGCATTTCATGTGATTTTTGAGATTATGTTTGAATAGGAAATTAGTTTTAGGTCTCGCTTACATGTTTCTGTAATTTTTGTGGTGTCTTAGTGTCGTGTCTAGGCTGCACGGATACGTGTACACACGGTCGTGCACACGCGCAAGCGGGGGCTGTGAGTGCCCTGCTACTCGGGGTCTCTTTCGACTCGGACATGCCACCCCGACACGTGGGACTTGACACACACCAAGGGGCAATGTCTGCCACCCTGTGTGTCAAGTTGCACGGGCCCACGTGGCGTGTCGAACACGCACGAGCACGTGCACTGGTTTTATACTGTTTCAGTGGCTGCTGAATTTGGCCACTGATACGCGTGTCTCGTATCGCGTACACGCGATGAGGACACGAGACAGGGTGTCCTATCACTAGCCCTAGTCTAGGTCGACACGTGGACACAACCATGTGGGTTGTGTCGTGTCGTGTCGTGCACACGATCGACATGAACACGTGCACGACGAGTGGACTTCTGTGTACTGTTTTGTGTTTATTTTCAACTGGACACGTTTGTGTCCACTTTTGTGGACACAAACACTTCACATAGCACGTGCACATTATGTTTATACTTTACCAACCCTAAAATTTGTATTTTAATTTGAATTTGTTGGTTAAATCCCAAATTCCCTATTTTCCCATTAACTGTTATACTGTCCCTGTTTTCTGATTTTTTCCAGATTTCAAAACCCTATTTTAGCAATCATTTTAACCTATTATAAACTGTTGATTAGTTTAGTTTAAACACCTAACATGTTCACCTACTTAAATCCTAAGTGTGTGTCAAATTTGGGTTTGTTTGGTGTGAAATTGGGTTCTAAAACTGAAAATGAAGTGTAGACAGTAAAACTGAGAATTGAGTTCACTTGTGAACTGTTTTTGGTTTGTTTAAAAACTGAAATATATGAATACAATGTGTATTTGACCTGGGCATTTATTTGAGAGCTTTAATTGAGTTAATTGGGACTGTTTGGTTATGGTTTGGGTTTAAATCTGTGATTCCAGTGATGGACTGAAATTGGGGTTTTGGTGAATTTTTAAACTATTTTTTTGTGTTCTTATATGTGTATTCACATTGGCATTAAGTCTAGGACTACTACTATTTTCCTTTGAGTTCTTTTGAACTATTTTTGGGTCCTACAATGCTGTATTGGCCCAGACATCTTATTTGAACTTAGATTGGGTATGGGTTTAAACTTTGGGGTGTGTTGGACTGAAATAGAGGTTGTATAAATTCAGATTTTATTGTACACATATATAGCACACTGATTTTCCCTCTCATTGTATATAATCCACTGTTCATGTAGCCATTCACACCACTCTCCCTAACACAAGTCACATACCACCCTCTAGTCCTACACACTAATCACAGTTCACTCCCTCACACACATTGGCACACATGCCTATGCACTCTAGCTCTACACACACAAGCCCACATGCCTCATGCCTCACACACCCATACACATACACACATGAACACCCACACCCTAACACCATTGCCATGTTCACTCTCTTACTTCACTAGACACATACACAACCCTCCTGTTCATTCATCACACACAAGTCACACATGCCTCACTTGTGACACACACACACATTCATCTTGGACAAATAATTAAGAACCCCCTTTCTATACCTATGTGCATTCTATGTAATAACATATTATGTTGTATGGTTTACACATGAGCCTATAGGTTATATATTCAAGTTAATTTATATAACACATGTGTGTGTATCAATATATATATATATATATATATATATATATATATATATATATATATATATATATATATATATATATATATATATATATATATATATATATATATATGTATATATAAAAAAAAAAAAATATATGTATATATATATATATATTGTCCTATTATGTATGTATCTAATATGTGATTTTCCTATTAGTTTATATAAGTGGATGCATGTGAGATTTCCTATATTAGAGTATATAGTCACATTGTACTTTGTGTATTATTTTAGATATAGAATAGCCTTGTGTAGGTGTGTTATAGGTTGGTTAGACTTGGTTTGGCCCATGGCCTAGTCTCTTAGCCTATGGCCTATGGTTGTGTTGCTTAGCTAGTGAGCCTAGAATAGACTAGTGTAGTCTTGTTAGACTTGGAATAGGCTAGTTTAGCCTAGGTTAGACTAGTATAGACTTGATTAGCCTAGATTAGTCTTGTTTGACCTAGTTTGACTTCTAGGGTGACCAGAGTTGACCAAGAGTTGACTTTGGCCTAGATTGACCTAGAATCATGTAGAATGCATATTAGGACTTTATTATATCATTTTAGACTTGTTGTGACTTGTGCTGTTCTGATTAGGAGCCAGACACCTCTCCTCGGACAGTACATTTCATCCGGACACTCAGATACAGGCGAGTACATTCTCTGATCATTTCATATCCTGTTTAGAATTATTTTCCTGCATTAAATTACTTTAATTGATACTGTCACGTTGGTCACACGGATTAGTACAATATGGATCCCTCTCTGAGATGTTATCCCTTCAGGGAGCATCGGGTACTCTATGTTCTGTGCGTTTTACTTACATAGCGTATCATATGCTTCTTTGGTTCTTTGATCACTTGTGACATATACCCATATGATCACAGAGTCTTCTTTGAATCCTTATCCCATTTATGGGACTACTATGTATCACCCTTCGGGGACATATCACCCTTTGGGGGCTTATCACCTTTCGGAGGCTTATCACCCTTTGGCGGTATATCACCCTTTGGGGGCTTATCACCCTTTGGGGGCATATCACCCTTTGGGGGCTTATCACCTTTCGGAGGCTTACCACCCTTCGGGGGCTGTTACATAGAATCATAACATAACCTAGTTGGATCCTTGTGTATTAGTTGGGGGTAGAGGGGAGTATAAATAGCCATGTGAACAATTTTCAAAGTAGAATAGCCATGTACAAATCAAATCGTTCACATGTCGACTTTGTACTCTAAATCACTAGTCACTGGTAGCTCTTTACTTATAGTAGATATTTCTATTACAATTCTCTCTCTCTGTTTACATACTGCATTTCTTCAGTGTCTATATCTTACTTTACTGCATGGTTATATTTTCTAACCTGCTATGAACTGTTGAGATGTATTGTACTCGCTCCTGTCCTGACTGGACCTGTTGAAAATATTACAGAGGACGAGAAGGAGGCATGGGAGGATACCTTCTACGGGACAGCTCTAGCTGAGGACATCACCCCCACTGCCTAGACTAGTTTAGTTAGGCCTTATCTTATTTTCATGTTGTCTTGAGACGGTTTAGCTAGACTTTACTTCTGTTCAGAGATGTTGAGTTGTATATATTCTTTCTTATTCAGTAGCTGAGATATGTACTCTGGATATTTGCTGGGATGTTATCTTAGACTTTTCTATCTTCAGTATTTCCTTGAGTTCTATATCTTATCGTGCTTTCTTCTTTCTTAGTTGTGATTGAGTTCATTTACTGCTTAGTATTATATTGCTAGATGTACGTTGACCTAGGACAGCGTTCTACCTACCGCCGACACTGCGGCGTAGGCTGGGCGTTGTTACGTTCTCGTACCCTCATAGTGGGTGCGGGTCGTAACAGTCGGGGGCTGGGCGGCTGGCTTGGGCGGGTGCGTTGGGGGCTGGGCGGCGGGCTTGGGGCGGGGGCGTCGGGGTCTGGAGGCGGCTTGGGGCTGGGCGTCGGGGCTGGGTGGCTGGCTTGGGTTGGGGGCTGGGCGGTGGGCTGGGGCGGCGTCGGGGGCTGGGCGGCTGGCTTGGGGCGGGGCGTCGGGGCTATTTGCAACCGAC
>JANAVB010025552.1:0-26253 GCA_029216955.1 Iris pallida
GCAGCGATATGTAATAAACCCTGTCAATAGATGATGTTGTCGCATGGATAGCAAGTTTGGTGGGATATAGAATTGTGAGATTATGACTTAGCTAATTAAGTTATGTCATATGCAATTGGATGATTGAAGTAAGAATGCTAGATGATTGGTGCCATAGAGATTGGATCGGTACATGAATAGTAAATCTTCTTATGGAATCATAAGGAGATGATACAAAACTAATATTGATGGTTAACGTGAATTGCTAAGAGATGTCCGTGTTGGTGTTAGAAAATTTATAAATGATGCCTCGGAAGAAATATGATTATAGTTGCCTGATTTTTGTTGGTTAAAAGAGTACGGACCGTATCGATGATCTAAGAATGTGGGAAACGATTATGTCGCGAAGAGACCGTAGGAAAGAGATCATAAGTGATAAAGTATTGAGATAACAATGTCGGATGATGATTCAGAATAGTTGACCCGATTGAATAGACATATGAGTACGATATGAGGATGCAAGTCGGATTGAACAAGTGATGCTATGTCTATGCAAGTTGGAAATTGAAATCTTGGATACTCGATTAAGGAATTTTATATGATAGCTTCGAGATTGGCCCATAGAGTTGTGGGATAGAATTATTGGATAGAATTGTCGGATAGATTTTGTCGGTTGCGGGTAAGTCTAGAATGAGACTTCGTTGGGTATGACTCGAGTATGAGTACGGGTAGAAAGACTTGACCCTAGACTGTTGGCTAGTTGCCTAGATTGTCGGTTGGTTGCCTAGATTGTTGGCTGGTTGCCTAGAGTGTCAGTTTGTTGCCTAGATTATTGGTTGCTTGCTTAAGTCTCAGATTGGTTGGCTATGTTCTTCAGTTGTTCGTGTTGGGTATAAGTTCATAAGATTGGGGTGGTGTCTCATGTCCCTAAGTTGGTCAGACCATAGAGTTGCCCTATGTTGAGAATTGGTTGCCTCTAAGATAAGAGATAAGTATGTCCCTGATAGCTACTCATCTCATATGGGTTAGCTGAATATCTGGTTTAGCTTAGATTAGCTGACCGTAGAGACTTGATTGTATGCTAAGTTGACTATTGGAAAACCGTAGGATGTCCCTATTGGTGTTGCGTGAGTATAGTTGGAATGAATAAGATATGTTGGAAGGTAGGCTTTGGAATTGAATAGATATTTGGGAAATTTTGATGTTATAATGTTGGATGGGATGACGGATCATGTTGGTTTTGGAAATTGAGTTGCTTTGGTTGAAATGTTGGGAATTGTTAGAACTGGTTGGATTGGTTGATTGATATTGAGCTGCAAAAATTGTTGGTAGTGCTTTGAGATAGTTGGAATAATTTCATTGACCGGATCAAGATTGAGGATAAGTGTAATGACGGAATTGGATAGTGCATGTAGCCGAGATCGGCGAATGTGAATATGAATGACCCTCAGAATTAATGTTGCTGGAATATGATAGTTGCCTATACGAGAGGATAATATGTTGGCTTGATCAATACGAAGAAATATTTGAGTACAACGAGAAATGTTACTAGAGTGGGATGATGGTACAATTTGATGGATGAATCATGATCGAGAAATTTACAAGTTGCAAACAAAGTGTATGGATGCGAACGATGATGAGTACAAGATTTGATCAACGAGAATCGGGGTATCGAAATAAAATATGGCAATAGGATTTATCAATTTTGGTGGCATGGATGACAATGAACTTGAAAGGAATACTTGATACATCTAAGTCGGAATATTTTGGAAATTTTGGATCGGTTGAGGAAAATTTTTCGAGTTGGAATTGGCAACATCTGTTGCGTTATTGGTTGGTCGGGATATTGAATAAACAAGTGGGATTATAAGAGATGCTTGAAAAGAATTACTGATGTTCGAAAAGGAAGGTATACCGTAGCTCGTTCGTTTTCTCTATCACTGAACTTGGCTGAAGTGCATGTATTTCGGGGACGCCTAAAATATGTGTATGATTCCAACTAAGTGGTATGCTGAATTCAAACGAAGCCACGGGAAGGATTATCATGTGCTAAGGATTTGCACAAGTGTCGGAGGAAAGATCAAGATGGTAAACTATGTTGAATCAATTGGGATGCTGTAACGAGATGGTACATTACTTGAAAATCATTCGAGAGATTAAGGAGAAATAGTAAATGGTGTAAGTTGATCGTTGAGAAGTTTTATGAAGAGTTGGTTGAAATTTTGGGGATGAGTTTTGTTTTTAAGTTTCGAGGACGAAACTTTTTCTGGGTGGTATATATTGTAGTGCCCCGACCCGCAAGATGCCTTATGATGGATGGTTGGTTCGATGAAGCCTTGTTGGACTTGGGATTATGCGAAGGATCGCTTGGAAGACTATGCGATCGTGGCGGGAATCGTCCTATGAATGTGAGTAGTGTTGAACCCTTCAAAGATCCTTTAGCTTCACGCTTAAAATAAGGATGAGTATGCTATGTTTCTAGTTGAGTTTGTTCAATAACACCTTGCATGGAATTCGAAAAGATAATGAAAGATAATTAATCACCTGAACGTAAACCGTTGTGGCTAGATGAATTGTATGCTTGTACGCTGTTGCGATGAATTACATGACAGGTGAAGGCAAAGTCCCAAATACTTGGGCAGGTGAGTATATCGAGCGTTGGCTCAATGAATAGATGGCAATACAGATGTTAAGACCCAAGAACTGGGCAGTGAGTATGCTTGAATTGCATTCAAATGAATGAATGCTAAACAGATGCTAAGTCCCAGGAATTGGGCGGTGAGTACATTGAGTTTGGTTGGAAAGATGTTTGGTATCAAAGATGTGGCAAGGCATTGGGTAACAATATTCTATTATCCTGTCACCGATGTAGAATGTTGATTACGCCAAGACCCTGGATTGGGCAGATGATAATGTGAGCATTGGCTCAAGGCAAAATGGCTAGATGGCTAGATGGCAAGATGGCAATACGAATGAGAATGATGGTTTTGCTTAGTTTTCCTTATCATGCATTATATGTTTTCTTCTTAGATAAGTTGCATATAGTTGCATGGTCATGGACAACTTGTCGACAAGGTAGTTTCCTCGAACGGTATTCCTGGGCCATGGAACCCGGTTCGTCCTAGGGGGAAACAAGGAATGTGCCGATGTACTGGCATCGGTAAACGGGACTTGCAGTGGGGCTAGCTACCCGCACTGAAAGGGCACCGTTGTACCAAGTAAGACGGTCCAGGATGGCGTGTCGCCAGTGACCTTATATAGATAGGTCAGGTGCTAATGATGTCTTATGCAGGCAGAGTAAGTTATTACTCAAATACAGGGAAGGATGTCGGCTGTTGGTAAGAATCACCTGAACGGTGATATCCATATTGAATCATGATATTGTTTCTAACAATGTCTTATGCAGGCAGAGTAAGTATTATAGATGTACAGGGATGGCTACACGACCGTGGGTAAGAATCACCAAAGGGTGATAACAGTATGCTTTAAATTATGTTGGCTATGAGATTTGTATGCCTTACTTCTTGTCGGCTATAACATGAAATTGACCCTAAGGCATCAAGAAAGATCACTGTTAATAATGTTCTATAACATGATTACTTAGTGCTGTCTTCTTAGGTGAGTTGGGCCAGCACCGCTCGCCAGTACATTGATGATGTACTGACCCACGTTGTGGGCAATATTACAGATGTTTGCTTGGGGGAAATCCTATGAATCAGTGCTTGGCATCGATGAATCGGATGGGTGTGCAGAAGCTCCTCTTGCAAGACGATGTCTTCTGCTATACGGGACATAATGTATGGAACATGGGAACTCAGTCATACCAGTGAGATTGTAGCCATATTGGCAAGTTCATTGTAAAGAAGTCGGTATATTCATTTGTAGCCTAGAGGGCAAGTGTATACATTCAGTTGGCTATTCAAAAGTCTTGTAAACAGTTGTAAACTCTGTATTCCGCTGCAAGTCTTGTAATCCATTTTGATTATCAATAAAGAGATACATTTCTATATAAATTGTGTGATTTAAATTTATCTGCTTAGTTTCGCTACATTGTCGATGTTTTCTGAGAATTACCAGGAACTGTAATGGTTTTGCCTTGTACAAGTGCAATCTAGACTTGTACGGCATCACGCCCAGTGGCTAGTTTTCGATCCTCCGGGATCGGGGCGTGACATGCAAGACATACGCTCCCAAAAGGCAGCGTACGCAAGACATACGCTCCTAAAAGGCAGCGTATGAACTCCATACGACTCCTTACCATCCAAGTCAGCGTATGCAAGACATACGCTCCCAAAAGGCAGCGTACGCAAGACATACGCTTCCAAAAGGCAGCATATGAATCAAACTATGCTACGCTAAAGAGCGCGCGCAACTCAGTGGCGCAAGCTAAAAAGCTAGCGCACACTGCTCACTGTCTTCTCCAAAATAGCAAGAACTCCATGGTTGCACCCCAAAGCTTCAAGAGTCCATAACTTGGTCAAAACAAGTCCAAATCCAACTTTCCAAAGGTCAAAATTGGGTAGAATAAAATTCCCTATAGCATGGAACCATCAAAACTTGCAAACAAAGAAGTTTGATAGATCAAAACTACCAAAATCCGAAAATAACTCATTTCTAGATCTACAAAAATTAAGACTTCGAAATGAAAAATGCCAAGTTCTAAACTCTCTTAGGATCATGAGAGGAAGATAAATGAACTATAAAAACATGGGTTCTCATGTGGAAGCAAGATGTACTTGCCTACGGTTTGGTAGGTGGAGGGAGTGATGAGGAAGAAGAAGAAGAGTGATGGTGAAGGAGAGTTTATGAAGAGAGAGAAAGGGGATGGGGGCTTTAAATGGAAGGGGTGGTGGTAGGTGGGGGTGTTGGGTTCATGTTGAGCCAACTAAACTAAACCAAACCAAGCCGAACCCAAAGTAAGACTAAAGCAGAGAATAAAAGCAGGAAATAAAATGCAGGAATAAAATTGCAAAAATATTAATTAACATGAATTAAAGAAATTTAAATACAGGATAATACATGATAAATATTAAATAAATACATTCGAGTAGTACATGTATAAAAATACGCATTCTGGGAACGGGGAGTGACATTAACCAAGAGTTGACTTTTGACTAGACTGACCTAGAATCATGTAGTATGCATTGTATACTCTATTTTTACCATTGTGGATATATTGTGACCTGTTTTACTCTAAATAGGACTCTGTGACACCAGTTCGGACATTTATTCATATCAGTCATACAGGGTGACAGGCGAGTACATTCTCTGATCATTTCATACTTGTTAGGACTTATGTTCTTGCTCTAGATTACTTTACATGATACTGTCACGTCATTATCACGGATTAGTACTATATGGATCTTGTCATGCGATATTATCTCCCTCGGGGTGCATCAGATACAGTTGTCATGTGCTTTTCACGAACATCTTGTATTTCTTGTACACCGCTTTCATGTATACTCTTGTGCAATCTTGTACTCTCACGATCACGTGAGCAAACATGATAAAAACCTCTTGTACAAGGTAACGTAACTTGACTGGATCGTTGTGTATTAATTGGGGAGGGTGAGTAGGAAATGGTTATGTGATCAAAATCCCATCTTGTGAAATCTTGTGAAATTATGTATATGTCCATTTTACACTCACGTATGATGGAGTTACCCTTGCATTGTCCTAACCCGTTTATATAACCATCTCATGCTCTAAATCACAGGTTACCTACAGTTCTTACTTATCATATATATAGATATTCCAGTCACTACCAGAATAAGTCATTTTAGCGACGCATAAAGACGTCGCTAAAACGACAAATTACGTCGCTAACTATATTTAGCGACGAGATTATCGACGTTTTCTGATCGTCGCTGAAATGTAAGTCGCTAATCTCCGAAACGTCGCAAAACGTCGCCATTATCGATGTTTACCAACGTATATGTACGTCGGTATATTGCCGACGTCTACCGTCGTAACGTCGGTAGATTACCGACGTTTTACTGCGTATCGCTACGCGTCGGTAAATTACCGACGTACTACCGACGAATAGTCGGTGGTTTAGTGACATGATCAAAGTCGCTAAACGTCGGTAAATCATGGGAATTCTTGGGAATAGTAGCGACGTACACCGACGTTTACCGACGCAAACTTACGTCGATGTCCGTCGGTAAACTGAAAATATTGTATATTTATCGACGTTTACCGACGCAAACTTACGTCGGTGTCCGTCGGTAAACGTCGGTAAACGTCGCTAAAACTGCAAAAAAATAAAAAAATAAAATACAGAATGTCTATTTCTTCCTGCAGTTTAAAAAGATAACTATTTTTCACTGTAGAATAGGATCCAAACAATCATAGAATGTCCATTTCTCGCTGTACACAACTAACCAAGTTTGTATACTTGACGTCGATAATTGCGAATAACCAAATATCCAAATAACCAAGTTTACAACAATCACACAACAACTAACCAAATAACCAAATATCCAAATAACCAAATAACCAAATATCCAAATAACCAAGTATCCAAATAACCAAATATCCAAATAACCAAGTATCCAAACAACCAAGTATCCAAATCTACACAACCAACAAATATCCAAGTCACAAAGAATAAAACAAACACAGAAACAGTCCTAACTAGGACTACTAGGAATCTGGTGCAGAAGGGGCACCGCCGCGACGAAGGGATACGAACAACTCATACTCCTCACGTGAAATCGATACTGATGCAGGCAGTGACGTCGGTGGAGTCGGTGTCGAAGAAGATGGCGGTGGAGGCGGCGGAGTCGACGACGATGAAGGCGCACCCGGAAGACTAGCACGCTCCAACGCTGCAAGTCGCTGGTGGTATGAATCCATGATAGATAACATTCTATCACTGCTCTCGACCATCGACTCCTGCGCCAATCTCATCCTCTCGGCCATGGTCGTCTGTCCTGTCTGCAGCTTCGTGATCGTGTGCTCTAACCCTCCAACGGTGCGCTCTGTCCTCTCAGTCGTCTCCATGAGGTCCATAATGCCGCGGTCGAGCGCATCCAATCGTGCTAGCAGCGCAGGATCGTCCGTATGGTGCTGAAACTGCTCCTCGATCCGTCGTAGCAGGTCGTCACGGAGAGACTCCATCATCTAGTGGACTCGGGCAGACTCCTGGGACGGCTGTGGACCATGTACACTAGCAGGAGATGTCCTAGAGGACTGGGTCGCAACTAGGGCGCCATAGGATCTCGTACCATAGTACGTACCCCTACGGAGTCTACCAGCAGCGGCAATCCACAGCTCGTCCTCCGACAGAGCTTGAGTGGGCTGCGAGGAAGTACCGGCCTCTCCTGGATCAGGTGCACTAGCAGCCGCCCGTTCCCGTAGCCTCTGATACTCGGCCTAGAAAGTACTTATTATTACTAACTTCTAATTTCTAATTAATGTACTTATTATTACTAATTTCTAATTAATGTACTTATTATTTCTAATTTCTAATTAATGTACCTATTATTACTAACTACATGAATATTTATTTGCATCATATTTACTAAGTTATATTAAAATTGACACGAAGTATTAAATTAAGATAATGTATTGTAATACTTACATAAGTCTGCTCGGCCCTCTCGTCAATAAGGTCAGCGCCGCAACGATGGGTGGCCAGGAAGACGGTCACCATGTCGGCGTTACCGACCTTCCTTACCTGTAATTAAATATATTATCTTAGTAATAATTTATCGATTTTGTATTAAAATAATATTTCTAAAAGAGGAAGATATACCAGACGACGGAAATGTTCTGTCATCGGAATCGACCTACCGTACCACTTCAAGGCATGTTGCCTAGCCGCATTAGACTTCTCCGACTTCTCCTTGTACTTTGGGTCCTCGAATCGAGCCTTCAACGCATTCCATTGATCAGGGGTGATCCAACCTTGGATCGGCTTTCCAGTACGATCACGATCCTTCTGATCATTGATAGAGTCGCGGATCAGCTTGGCAGCTACGGCAGGAAACATCCTCTCGATAAGCTCGGCCCGGTGCGGTGGATAGAAAAACATATCCTAGAAGAGCGCAAAACAAATATTTATCAGTTATATATAATATACAAAAATTATATGATTCATGTTAAAAGCAAATATATTTTAACCTTGAAGCGCGCAAACCAGAAGGCCTTCCTCTCGTCCGGAGCCTCAGAGTAGTTAATCCAAGCACCACCATAATTATGCCTCAGTATGTGGCCTAGATGTCTCTGTACCTCTGGAGGACGATATCTATACAAACATATTATATTCATAAAAAAAGTTAAATTATGATAAAAATAGAAAGAAAAAAATTATAAACCAAAACACCTACTTTGTACCGTCGGCCCAGATCTCCGTCCTCCTCTCCTCCGGAGGTGCGCACGCATCATCTGCATGATGCTGGTCGACCATCGGCGTCGCCGCCTCGGCCGTCGCCGCAACCTCCGCCATCTGTTCATCCGTCTCCATCATCGTATCAGCAGTAGGAACGCTAGACGGGCGATCACTCTCAACAGGCTTGGAACTACTCGTCCCAGGAGATATCCCACGTGACGTCGTCCAACCAGGCCCACCTACTGTCCGATATGGAGGAGTAATCGGCGACGAGGATCCAGAGTCGGTACCAGAATGAGGTACCGAAGGAAAACTCCATCCTCTAGTAGTACCTGTAGGAAGTACCGGAGGAGAGTGACCTCGTTGTCCCCTTCGGTACGCTCTGCGACGACCTGCCATACCTGATAACAGCATATGATAATACAACAAATAATAGAGACTAGAAATATGAAAGTACAACAAATAATAGAGACTAAAAATATGAAAGTACAACAAATAATAGAGACTAGAAATATAAAAGTACAACAAAGACAAGATAATAACCAAGATAACATATGATGATAGATTCTACAATAAACATCTAAGCCCAGATAATGTATTCTAGAAGAAACATCTAAGTTCAGATAAGTATATCTCTCTCAATCATCTTCAGAATAATCATCTTGTTCGTCTTCCTCGACCTCATCTTCCTCTTCCTCCTCATCTTTACTTTCATCTTCGCATTCGTCGCCTTCGTCTTCCTCTTCGGATAATTCTACATCTTCTACATTATGTGTCGTGTAATGCGTAACTTCCGTGGAGTCCACATCGACAATATTGGTTACAAGAGGTAGCTCGTCCTCCTGGTAAGCTTTTTCGTCAACATCAAAAGTATCTCTGGCTTTAGTCTTGCATACTGCCCACCAGTCAGACTTCGTTGCTTCCCGTCTCGGATAAGCTGTAAAGTACATGAGCTGAGCCTGAGTTGCTAGGACAAACGGTTCGTAGCCTTGATATCTACGCTTGTAGTTTATATCCAGAAGACCATGCTTGTCAATTTTCTAACCTTGATTTTCAATCGGATCGAACCATTCACACTTGAACAACACGATCTTTGCAGGTTCTCTGCCATTATTATATGACAACTCCACAATCTCTCGCAAGATGCCAAAGAAATCATTTCCTGGATCGATGTCTTTGTAGTTCGAAGACTTGATACACAAACAACTATTTTTCGTGGAATCAAGATCCAGGAAGCTGTCTCTGATTGGAGCATTTGTCGACTTGAACCGAAAGCCATTGACACAGTAACTTGGCCATATTTTAACAAGAGTAATTGGTCCCTTGGCAAGAGTTCTAATTAATTCAATCTCGGGTGAAATTAGACGATCGACCTGAATATCAAATAAGCGATAATAAGTTATTTATTGCGCAGTTGCATTAGAAGAGGCCAGTAATTACCGAGCTACTTACATATTCGCTCAACCAAGAAGGAAAATGACGTCTCATTTCTTGTTCTAATGCTTCGTCTGTTAGGTAGGGTCTAACCAGCCTCAACTCATCATTATATGTGCTGGAAAACAATGAAGCAACCGCCGATTAGTACAATAATATTAGCTTATACTATTACATTGAGATGACGTAAACTCATCATCCTGAGTTACTTACCCCTCTAGCTTCTCCACTTCATCCTCGTCGCAATTGAGTAATACATACAACTGAGCAGCCCTTAGCTCTTCGTCATTCAAATATCTCTTTTTCATTTTCCCCGAAGGCTTTCCGGACGCATTGAATACTTTCAGTATTCTATCATTAAATTCTTGATATCCGTCGTCGTTTCTCGGAGCCCTCGTTCTATTCGTAGCAACATGAGGTTTGAAATAGGAGGAGTAGAAATTTGTAATCTCCTCGAGAATATAGGCTTCACAAATAGAACCCTCGACCCGAGCCTTATTTTTCACCTTTCTTTTTAGGTGATTCAAATATCGCTCGAACGGGTACATCCATCGATATTCGACGGGTCCACCAATACGTGCCTTGTAGGAAAGATGAATCGGCAAATGCTCCATAGAGTCAAAGAATCCAGGAGGGAACACCCTTTCTAACTTGCACAGTGTTATCGTAATGTCCTTCTCTTGCTTTTCTAGACGTTCAACGAGCAATTTCTTAGAACGAAGGTCCCTGAAGAATATGCTAAGCTCCGCCAATGGATCCCAAACTGCCTGCGGTAAGAATTTCCGAAATGCAATCGGAATTAACCGCTCCATGAATACGTGACAATCATGGCTCTTCATACCTATCAGTTTGTTCTCCTTGAGGTCGACGCATCTTCTCAAGTTCGAAACATACCCATCTGGAAATTTCAGACCTTGAATCCACCTACAAAGCCTTACTTTCTCCTCCTTCTCCAGTGAGAAAATTGTCTTAGGCTGCTTCAACTTCCCATTCCCGTCCTCTATCAAATGCAATGCAGGACGTCTACATATTTCTTCCAAGTCCAATCTAGCCTTTGGATTGTCTTTCGTCTTCCCCTTTACGTCCATTACAGTATTAATTATGTTGTCAAACACATTCTTCTCGATATGTATGACATCAAGGTTATGTCTAATCAGATTGGTGCTCCAATATGGAAGATCCCAGAATATACTCCTCTTCGTCCAGTTATGAGTGCGACCAAATCTGTCACACTTGTAGCCCGTAGCAGGCTCCTCAATAGCTCTTGGTAAATCTTTTACCTCTTCCCATATCGTGTATCAGGTCCACCTTGGCGGGGGATTAGCCTTCTCTACAACGCCAGCACGAAAAGCATTCCTGTTCCTCCGGTACGGATGATCCTTCGGCAGGAATTGTCGATGACAATCGAAAAAGCACGGTTTGCCTTCGTGTTTCAAACGGAAAGCCTTAGTGCTGTCCATGCAATACGGACATGAAAGACGACCATGCGTGCTCCATCCAGATAGTATTCCATAGGCCGAAAAGTCGTTGATGGTCCACATAAGTGCTGCCCGCATCCGAAAATTTTGTTTTCTAGATATATCGTACGTGTTGGAACCTACTTCCCACAGCTGATTCAACTCATCAATCAACGGCTGTAAATACACATCGATGTTCCATTTCGGATTGTTCGGACCTGGGATAATAACGGTGAGAAACATATACGGAGTCTTCATGCACATCCAAGGCGGTAGATTGTACGGGGTTACGATCACAGGCCAACACGAATACTGGGATCCCGAAAGTCCGAATGGGGTAAAACCGTTGGAGCAGAGACCCAATCTGACAGTACACGGATCAGAAGCAAAATCTGGATACTCTCGATCAAAGTGCTTCTATGCTTCTCCATCAGATGGGTGATCCAACACTCCTTCGGTATGTTCCCGCTTATGCCAACTCATGTTTTCTGCAGTTTCCTTCACCATAAACAACCGCTGCAACCGCGGCGTCAACGGCAAGTAGTGCATCGAAGAGGTAGGCTTCCTGGAACCGACAGACTTTCCTCTACCACATGCCTTGTAGCGATCGACACCACAAAATCTGCAGACGTCTTCATCCTTGTCGTCTTTGTAGTACAACATGCACCCGTTGCGACAGGCATCGATTTTTCCGTATCCCATCCAGAGTGATCTAACCATCCTCTTAGACCGGTAGAAGTCTTTAGGCAACTTCGCACCCTCAGGCAATATTTCTATAAGCAACTCCATAAGACGGTTGTAGCAATCTTGCGACATGTTAAAATCGGACTTGATGCTCAACAATCTTGTAACCACCTCCAACGGTGAATGATCCTTACAACCAGGACATAATGGAGTCCTTGCATTCTCCAGCAACTCCATGAACTGTGTAGCATCGGGGTTCGGTGCCTCCTCAGGTGCATCATGATCATCCGGATCGAAACTAGGCCCGGCCGCATCGAAAACCATGTTCACCAACCCATCGTCGTAAGGAGCGTTATTGTGGACATCCACATAAGGCTCGTACTCCGATGCTAAAGACACAAGTTCTCCGTGCTCGCTCCACTGATAGTAATTCGACGTGAAACCCTTCGAGTATAAATGATACGTGACATCCACTTCTGGATGATATTTCAAGTTACGACATCTCACACACGGACACTTAATTTTGGTACCGTCCATGTACTGAGGGAACGCCTTGGCAAACTGCAGGAACTGGTGTACACCCTCTATGAATTCATCCCGCACACCGCACATGTCATCAGGATGATGGTTGTACATCCAAGTACGATTCCGCAGATAGTAATTCAGCTCCATAATTCTGTAAGATAGATACATCAAGGTAGTGAATGATATGCAATTGTCAGTTCATGCGGTCTACACTTTCCGCAGTATATGTACACATGACATTTTACGTTAAATGGTCAGAGATTATCTGTCATCTTCCTTTCGCATTGCTAACTTTTCTTTCGCGTGTTTGTGCGTGCGGTAGTCAGAGATTATCGCGACGGTATATCACCCGTGTCTATAATATTTTATATAGGCTGAGTTGTAGAAGTAAAGTTTTAGGATATTAGTCTATATATTATGTATAGTCCAACCGAGCCAACTCTAAGCTAAACTAGTCCAACTTGGTCAAACTAGCCATTTCTAAGTTGTATAAGTCAAGTTTTAGGATATTAGTCTATATATACTAGTATAAACTCTCCCTCCTCTCCAAATACCTGGTACTAGTTAAACCTCCCCCTTTCTCCCACTAGACACACACATACATATACATGATGTATACAACCACACCATAGTTCCCAGGTTCTTTTAACCTAACTTGCCAGTTGGTACTAACCTCAATAGAACAAACACTCTCACAGCTCAAAATACTAACACATGCTCACGCCTTACTCTTGTGACACTCCCTTTCAAACACAAACACACACCTATATGTTCCCTTACACATGTTGCCATGTTACCTATAAAAATAGGAAACCCTTATTGTCTAAAACAAGACACAATTGTACAAAGAGAACCATACTTAGAACTCACACTTTAAGACAATAGATGAAGGAAGACTTGTATGGAGGATCGATAGGGTTGAGCAATGTCATTTTATCCTACAAAGAGAACCATACTGTAGAACTTATACTGTATAACTCACACTTTAACACAATTCTACAAAGAGTTGTCATAGGGTGTTGAGCGATGTCATTTTATTCTTTTCTTCTTCTTCTTCTTGGGATTTTCGAGTATTGGATCTTGAGACATATATAGCTAGAACTTACGAAGAATGGAGTACCATACTTCAACAAATAGATGTTGACTAATTGGTTCATATACTTGTTGTCTAAAATTAGTGTAGGAATGTTGCAAGGTGAAACAATGTATCAAACACTATATCGAAACCCAAACCCAATATGCAAATACAAATTAATACGAAAATACACAAGTGTATGTAGGGGATTAAGTGTACAGAGGTAAAATACATATATATGCATGCTTGGGGGTGTCCACATGTCCAACAAATGGACATAAAGTGTCCAAAACCTCACGAACACACTGTATCAGTAAACACATGGTCGTAACGTGTCTCCGTGTCCATTTTGGACACGAAAAACACCTCAATTAGGGTTAGGGTTTACCTTCAGTCTCCTCACGGTGGTGGAAGAGGAGGAGGAGGACAAGTTCGGTGGTGGAGGAGGAGGGGATTAAGTGTACAGAGGTGAAATACATATATATGCAAGCTTGGGGGTGTCCACGTGTCCAACAAATGGACACAAAGTGTCCAAAACCTCACGAACACACTGTATCAGTGAACACATGGTCGTAATGTGTCTCCGTGTCCATTTTGGACATGAAAAACACCTCAATTAGGGTTAGGGTTTACCTTCAGTCTCCTCGCGGTGGTGGAGGATGAGGATCTCGCGGTGGAGGAAGAGAAGGGGCTCGCGGTGGAGGAGGAGGAGAAGGGGCTCGCCGGAGGGAGAAGAAGGAGCTCGCGGTGGAGGAGGAGGATGAGCGGCGCCGGAGGGAAGGGGGTCGGGCTGTCGTCGAGGTCGGGGGAAGAGGGGCGGGAACAAAGAATTTGGGGAGAGGGAGAAATGAAAATTGGAACCGAGGAAACCCTATTTAGCAGAAATTAGCGACGCCCGAAATACGTCGCAAAGCGTCGGTATTAGTTAAATATTCGGCGACGTTATAAACTTTGTGACGCTAAACGTCGCTGAACTAATAAAACTAGCGACGTTTTCCGACAAATCAACGACATTGATTTTTATTAGACTATAGGTAGTCGCAATATGTCGCTGTATGTCGCTACCAGCGACGTATTGTGACGTTTAAATTTGGCGTCGCTAAAACCAAAAATATTGGCGACGTTTTAAGTTGGCGTCGCTAATTACGTCGCTGATATGACTTATTTTGGTAGTGAGTTATCAAATCTCTCTTGTTTTTATATATATATTTCTTTACAGTCCATGTATCTTACTCTTTGCATGCTTTACATTTCCCAACATGATATGAACTGCGTGAGATGTATTGTGCTCGTTCCTGTCCTGATTGGACCTGTTGAAAATATTACAGATGATGATGGTGACTGTCCTACCTTCTATAGGACACATGAGGGTGACTTTCAGGAGCCTGAGGAGCATTTAGCTCAGTAGAGGGTGCCTAGTCTAGTCTAGTGTTTATAGTTTTCATTTTGTATCGGATTGTTCCGATTGTTAGTTGTGACTTAGTTATATTTCAGGTCTTGTACTTATTTGTGTTGGACATCTACTTTATGTTGTGTGATAACTCTATTATATTCAGTTTCTTCCTTTCATCTGATTCCATATCATGTTCTATCTTTCCTAGTCTTGTGTTTGAGATATAGAGTTGAGATGTTATGTTATACCTCCGTACGGAGATGACATGTTTATATATCTTGTTGTTAGATGTTAGATGTTATAGATGACCTATACAGCATTCTACCGCCGACACTGCGGCGTAGGTTGGACGTACCCACGTTCTCGTGCCCCTAATCAGGGTGCGGGTCGTGACACCTATTCCTATGCAGATATGGGAAGATGTGTCTCTAGACTTTGTTGAAGGTTTACCAACTAGTTACCAGAAGACTACTATACTAGTAGTAGTGGACAGGTTGTCCAAGTACATCCATCTTTTCTCCCTGTTACATCCATATACAGCTGAAACAGTAGCCCAAGTATTCATGGAGGGGGTTTGCAAACTACATGGGGTTCCAAAAACCTTAGTCTCAGATAGAGACCCTATCTTTACTAGCCAATTTTGGAGGGAAATCTTTAAACTCCAGGGCACTATGCTGAACTATAGTACAGCATATCATCCACAATTTGATGGCCAAAGTAAAGTAACAAATAGATGCATTGAAGGATATTTGAGGTGCTTCTGCAGCCACAGACCTAAGCAGTGGAGCAAATACCTAGCTTGGGCTGAGTATTGGTTTAATACCAATTGGCACTCTTCAACTGGAGTCACACCCTTTGAGGTTGTGTATGGAAGGAAGCCCCCTAATCTTCTAACACATTTACCAGATCCTGTGCAGAATAGTGCTGTGGCAGAATCCTTGCTTTCAAGAGACAATGCTCTATAAATCCTCAAGGACAAGTTGGTGTTATCACAAGAGAGAATGAAGAAGTATGCTGATATGCACAGAAAAGAAAGGGAATTTGAAGTTGGAGATTGGGCATACTTGAGGGTCCAACCTTACAGGCAGATCACATTGGCACAGAGAAGATCCCAGAAACTTTCACCCAAGTTTTATGGTCTTACCAAGTATTGGCTAGGATTGGTCATGTGGCATATAAGCTGGCCTTGCCTAATGAATCCCAGTTACATCCTGTGTTCCATGTCTCTCAGTTAAAGAAACATGTGGGGGCTAATGTATCAGTACAGGAAGGGGTACCCACAATAGATGGAGAAATCATCCTTGAACCTGACTGGATACTTGACAGGAGACTAGTTCAAAGGAGGAACAAGGCAGCAGTCGACCTGCTCGTTCAGTGGAAGGAAGGAGAAGCTAACACTGCCACCTGGGTTGCTTATGAGAAGTTCATTAAAGACTTTCCTCACTTTGACCTTGAGACAAGGTCAAAATAAGGGGGAGGGATTGATAGAACCTCACACAGGTCAACCAGAGAAGCCCTTCATTAAACGCAGGTTAGCAGCTATGGATGCCAGGTCAGGGGTGCCAGCTCAAGGGAACTTACCAGCTCATGCTCCAGCCTGGAATTAACTGCCATTACAGTTGGCTAACTGCCAATTCCTGTAAGAGACTAGAAGGGATTAGTATAAAAGGAGTACTGAATAAAGAGAGAGGTGTGGATGTAATCACTTAGCTTTTTCTTGAAATCCTCTGCTACTTCTTCTTCTTCTTCCTCTCTTCTCCTCATGTATTTCTGAATTCTTGAGCTAATAAAACCCTAATTCTGCTCGATTTTCCCTAATTCTCTTGTATCAATGTCACATTATAGTAATTCGACTGCACAACAAGGTCTCCTTGGGAGGAGACCTAACATAGGATTTTTTTTGGTATTGGAAGACAAATAATTATTATAAGAATTTTTTCCATAATTTTAAGTTTTTATTTATTTTATTCCTAATTTTGGAATTGAATGAAATAATAGTCATCTTTGCCTAGTGAATTGATAGGTAGGAAAAAAAGATCCTCAATGTTGGTATCGGTCAATATCCGTCGGTATCGGAATCCGTTGTCATTCTAAACATTTGATTGTATGCAAAAGATAAATGGCAGGACTCTGTATTTGAGTACTGATGGTGCTTTACATATTTGATATGTTATTTACCAAGACGGAGTTAACACGAGGTATTGATACTTGTAGAGAGGCCTCGTGACAGATAAAAGGTGTTTTTTTTAGATGTCTGACGATACGTACGTGATTTTGTTCACGCTGTATCGCATGTCTGTTGGACCCACTGTCTTCCAATTTCTACCAAATAAATAGAAGGAATAATGATCTTCCGTCACCCAGCCAGGGTCTAATATCTCTCCTTGCTAACCACAAGAGCCATTCGAGTTATGTACAATTAAAAGGTATTGACCAGGTAAATCACAAATGTTTGCGTGTTTCTAGGGAAGCATCATTGAGTTAGTCGTTACTTGTGTTTGTTTTTTTGGTAAGCGGTTTGGTAATAGGTACTTTTGCTTATTTGTTTTACCAGTTGCTTAATGTTTGGGGCAGCTTTTGAAAGCAAAAAAAGCTAGAATAGATTCTGGTTCTTGAAAAGCAGCAACAATACCAATCCTTATAGTCTCAATCCAAGTAGCTGATATTCTATTGCATCGGCAACCTCTAGGTTGCACATGTCCATAATACCTTAACATTTTCTCCTATTTTTTCTCAATTGGTTTTGTATCTCAAATTTCATGAATATACAAAAACTATATAGTAAAATAATGGCTAAATTACAACTTGATACCCTCAACTATTCGAGTTTTTCAACTTGATACTCTCAACTTTGATAGGTAATAACTTAATACCCTCCCTCTAACCTTGCTTTAATGGTGTTAACTGAACGAGTAAAATGACAAAAATGTCCTCCCAATTCTCTCTTCACCCTCTATATCACTCCACCCCCTCCTCCCTTCTCTCTAGCGCCGGTAGCCGGGGGGGAGGGGGTGGGGAAGGGGGGTTTGGATACGCAATAGTAGGGAGCAGCAGCAACAAAGTGGCGGCACGGGTGAGGCACGGGACGGCGCGGCTGCCCGAAGGGGGGTGGGGCGCTCAGCTGCTGCGTCGGGACGGAGGGGGTACGAGGGGCGTGGGCGGAGGTCGTAGATGGCGCAGGGGAGCGCGGACGAGGACGACGAGACGTGGGGCGGTACGAGGTCGCATGGTTACGCGGGCGGGGGGTGGGCGGCGAGGGCTGGGGAGCGTACGGCGAGGAGAGGGGAGCACGGTCGGGGAAGGCGGGGAAGCACTGGACGAAGGCGGGGCGCGCGACGGCGAGCGGGGGGCGTGCGGCGAAGAGAGGGGGGCACGACCGGGGAGGGCGGGGGAGCACTGGACGAGGGCGGGGCATACGGCGGGGAGCAGGGGGCGTGTGGCGAGGAGAGGGGGGGCACGGTCAGGGAGGGCGGGGGAGCGCTGGATGAAGACGGAGCGCACGACGGCGAGCGGGGGGCGTACGACAAGGAGAGGGGGGCATGGTCATGGAGGCCAGGGGAGCATTGGACGAGGGTGGGGCGTGCGATGGCGAGTGGGGGGCGTACGGCGAGGTCGGGCGGCGCACGGTCGGGGAAGGTGGGGGAGCACTGGACGAGGACGAGACGTACGGCGGTGAGCGGGGGCGTACGGCAAGGGCATGGCGCACGGTGGCGAGCGGGGGCGTGCGACGAGGTCGGGCGGCGCACTGCAGGACCGTGGGGGCGCTCGGGGAGGGCGGAGGAGATTGCGACGGAGGGCTGGGGGCGTGCCGCGGCGGTAGGGGGCGCTCTGGTTTGGGGCGCAGAGGGGGGTGGCGTGGCGGGGCTGGAACGACGACGGGGCCTGCTGTTACGAAGGGCGGAGGTGGGAGGTTGGTCGGGTGGGGGGGGGGGGGGGGTGGGGGGAGAGAAGGACAGTTGGTAGGGTTGGGGGTATTTTTGGAAAAGAAAAAAAATAAACTTCGGTGACGGAAAAGTACCAAGTTAAAAACATTAGTTGAGGGAGGGCATTAAGTTAGTACATATCAAAGTTGAGGGTATCAAGTTATAATTTAGCCTAAAATAATTAATAGTAAGTGTAGAAGCATGGAATTTCAGGACCAGAAATCCTATGCGCCAAACCCTACATGCGTCGGAGAGCTCGGACAAAGTACTTCACACAGCAAAAACAACAAATATAGACATTGAAAGAGGACTTTTTATTACATATAAAAGTCTATTACATGTCTAGAAAAGGTTGTACAAAGGAGAACTTCTGCAAAAAGAAAAGACCCTAAGTCTACAGCCAGGCACAGCGATCACCATGCGCCCTCAGTCAGGCGTATCCCACCATGCGCCCTCAGCAAGGCGCATCCTTTTCAGCAGCTCAGTCATGTGCATCCTCAGTTATGTGCATCCCTTCGGCAGCTCAGTTATGTGCATCCCTTCAGCAGTCCAGTTATGTGCCGCTCTTCCAGCCAGGCTCACCGCCGTCTAAATGCTTCGACTAATAAAGCATTTATTGAGCAGAACGAGGGTGGCAATCAACCCTCTAGCTGGAGGAAGAGCTCCCCAAACCGAGGAAGAGAAGAGCACCGCAAGCCGACCTGTGGCCAGGGGAGGCTTCGAAAGAGCCTCCAAAGGCGAAGGAAGACCGTAATCGAAACCTGCGGCTAAAGGAGCAGCTTTCAACACAACCAGAATGGGCGACCACCATTTTGAAGGAAGAAAGAGCCCCCCAAAGCCGCAGCACCGCAATTCCGATCAGCGGCTCTTTCCACATGACGGAGACGAGGCTCGTGCATCCCTATCTTTGGATGCAACAGGCACCTTCTGCCTGCCTCAGAAGCCCTCGACTCCGACTTTTGGATGTAACAGTCACCTTCAAGTGCATCAATGAAGACATTGCGTCGCATCTTCACCCTCGGGAGCATCTCATCAACAGAATGCATCCGAGTAAACAAGTTCATGTCGGAAGAACGTGAGAGAACGAGAAGCAAACTCTCTCCATGCCACTATTTATAGGCCGGGCAAATCAAACCCATGCGCCAAGTGGATGGCTCTCCAAATTCCGTGCAATGAATTTACATTAAATGGATGAACCGGACGCTTCGAATTCAGGCAAGTCAAAACGGCTATTTAAAGCACTCGAAGATCGTAACAATCGCACCATTAAAGACGTGTCACGAAGCGGATGCGTCGGCTAGACCGTGCATCACACAGACGCGCCCTTGAACATCAAGCGCATCACACAGACGCGCCCTCAGCACCAAGCGCATCACAGGGGATGCGCCCCCCATGCGTCCCCATGCCTAGTGGAACGCCAACCGATTGCGCCCACTCAGCTGTCCATCGAATGTCAAAAAATATTAAATGCTGAACTGATAAAGTTGGCAGCACGCCTCCCGAAGTCTGAACGGTCCAGAAGACGAAGCGTCGCCAACATCAGCATCATCATTACTTTCCTCCGACGGCTACTGCCACGCGGCCACTTGATCATCTCGCATGCGCCTCCGTAGCCATGCGCCTAAATCTGTATGCGCCTTAAAGCCACGCGCCTCAGACTTTTCACTGATCCTAAAGACAGAAGGAAAGTCACCATTAAGCTCTGCATGCGCCTCAAAAGCCATGCGCCCCAGACTTCTCTCTGATCCCCGAAAGACAGGAGTTAAGTCATTACTGAAGCCTCGCATGCGCCTCAAAAGCCATGCGCCCCGAATGGTTCGTGACTCCCAAAGGTTACGAGCCAAAGTCTCCTCATGCGCCCAATCCTAGGCGCATCCTACCAGATTATTCCCCATCAAATCTGAGATCTTTGAGCCATGGGTCAATGACACGTGTCCTTTGACTCAACTCACCCAAGATCTCAGTAATAGAAAGATCTTCTCCTCTGCTACGTGCCAGCTCACAACAGCAGCATGAAGAATTCAACCCCTCAATCAGGGCGCAGCGTCCATACGCCTCCATCAGCAATCACCACGTGGCGTCCCCGCGTCCAGGCGCATCCTACATATGCGCGCATAAGCAGCCAGCCTGCAAAGCTATAAATAGAGGGATCATTTCCTTCTCACCCACGGACGGAAAAATGAACGAACACACCACCAGAGAGGCAGATACAGACACTCAACGTCTTCCTCCTCTCAGCAAGCTCCAGCACCCAGAGCAATCCAGACCTTCAGAGAACCAATAACCGTCGTCAGATCGTCAACGGAGTCAACGCATTACCACTCACTCCATCGGCACAAGGGACCCAGATAAACAAAAGTGTACTCCTAGGACTACATCTAAGTCCTATATTGTAACACTGTTCTGTTTGTATTGAAATTTGCAATAAAAGAATTTTAATGACAAACAGTAAGTAATATAATCATTTAATTATTTTACAATATTATATTCATATTCCCATGCACCAGAGACATATATAGTATATAAAATGTATGATTGTTTTTTAAACAGAAAAATTCATATAGACTATAGAGTTATGAAAATTGGTGTATTTGTACAGAAGAGAATAGATTAAGTTTTAATATTGACAAGAAAAGAGATGTTGCGCCACAACAGAATTCTTAGACTGGCTTGGCGCCATCCCAATTTTTTTTAATTTCTTTCTAGGATTTGACGCCATCTTAGATGACGCCCAAATTTGTTTTAATTTTTTTAATGTGCGATGACGTGAGAAAGTTAGATTTTTGCATCCGTAAATAAATTTAACTCCTTATATACAATTTTATCTTTTAATTTTTTTTTTCAAATCTTAGATATTTATTTAAATCAACTAGAAAAAATATGTTTAAAAAAATAATTCAAAATCTTAAATATTTTTTTCTCAAATCTTATATATAATTTGAAATCGTAATAATTTTTTCAAATAAAATTTAAAATATCTTTAGAGGTAAGTTCTTATATATGTTTCCAAACAAAAAAATTGTATTTGGTGATAAAAAATATCTTATAATTGATCAGATGAGAATATAAAAATATATTATAAGTTATCAGATGAGAATATAAAAATAGCTAATAATTTATTAAACTAGAATATTAAAATATCTTATAATTTAGTATCAAATATAATCATTTATGTTTTATTTTCATATATTTATTTTTTATCTTTGAAATTCATGTCAATTTAACCTAAATTTAAGATAAATGGTCCAGCCCATAGGAAGATATCAATTTCCATAGAAAATATTTTTTTTAAGGAAATAAAGATAATCCAACACCTAAATTAATTCCGTAAAAAAATTCATGTGCTTATTTTACTAGGGAAAATAATAATGTTACGGAATTGTGCTTATTTTACTAAGAATTTTTTCTACGGAATTAATTTAGTAGGAAAAGAGTTTATCTACTGTTTCAACACCTAAGATGTTTTTTTCCCCTAATATTAGATTTGAAAAATATCTAAGAACTTATCTTATTTTAATTTTATTTGAAAAGATTATCTACGATTTCAAATTATATCTAAGATTTAAGAAAATATATTAAGATTTATAAATTATTATTTTTAACTTATCTTTAAGATGTTGTTCTAGTATTAGATTTAAGTGATGTTCTTCTAATATTAGATTTAAGTGATATTTTTCTAACATATTTTTTTTAATATTAGTTTTAAAACAAATATCTAAGATAAATTGTATATAAGGAGTTAAATTTATTTACGGATGCTAAAATCAACTTTATCACGTCAAAGACTAAAAAAAATTAAAATTATCTTTTAAAACATATTTTTTCTAATATTAAATTTGAATAAATATCTCATATTTCAAAAAAATAAATAAAAGATAAGTAATATATAATGAGTTAAATTTATTTACGGATGCGAAAACCTAATTTTCTCAAGTCATCACAAATTAAAAACAAAAAATAAATAAATTGTGCGACCATCTAATATGGCGCCAAATCCTAGGAAACAAATTAAAAATTGGACGCTATCTAAGATGGCGCTAACTCTATATGATTTTTTATGTTTTTTAAACACCATATTCTGACATTTAAAAAAAATTAAAGTGAGAAGAAATTTTGAGAACATATATTTCGTATTAATATATAAGATTTGT
This sequence comes from Iris pallida, assembly GCA_029216955.1. Taxonomy (NCBI): domain Eukaryota; kingdom Viridiplantae; phylum Streptophyta; class Magnoliopsida; order Asparagales; family Iridaceae; genus Iris; species Iris pallida. The sequence goes on from JANAVB010025552.1 coordinate 22,957, forward strand.
GATTAGTCTTGTCAACTCTTACATAAAGCAACTATTGTTTAATAAATCTGAAGGGTTTGGATTTCGAAAATTTTATAGTGTCTCGTACGCCAATGCAATTAAGGGGGTTGATGTAGCAAACATTCAAACTATCGATTTTATTTCGTCAACTACTTTCCATTTTATTCAACATGATTTGGGAACTTCGTCTCCAATTAATTTTTTTTTCCTGCTGTCAAGATTGCGGTACTTAATTCTAAGGCATTTCTCATTTGCAAGTATGTCTTATTTTGTTAACAAGCCAAATAAATGTTGTGCGTGATTGTAGTTTTTCTATTTAAAGTGGCTAAACCTCCATTTTAAGGTATTCTACATTCTTTTTAATAAAAATTATTTCAGTTCTTCCCGTGGCGGTTTCTAGTAGGTGGAGTTGAACCAAGGTTCGGTTTCACAGGTTCACTCGATTCATCCGCAACTTACTCTACAATAAAGGCATTTCTCAGGATAAGTCCGACAAGACTTCGGACTTGGACAACCATCTTCTGCTTATGACAACCTCCTCCCTGGGTTCAGCATGACCCTACAAGAAGTCGTAGTCGCATGTGACCCTATAGGACCGACCCACAATAAACATCAAGGGACAACTAAAATTAACTTCAGATATGACAATTCAACCCTTTGGGTGGCCCTAGCCCTACCCTAGGAGGGGTTGCACGAGATTTGGCCAGGAAAAATTATCTCTACTATTTGCATTGACATTATAAGGTACTAGTCACCTCACGTGTGTTGCACCTATAAAAAAAAGGAAAAAAATTTGATATTAAAATAGTTTAAATATAATTTGAATATATTTTAATTAAGATTTACTATAAATATGTTTTTAGATATTTGGATATGCGTTTACTTAGATAATACCGTATAGTTAATTTAAATATAATTTAAATATAATTTAAATATTAAATATATTTTAGTTTTTGTTATAGATGTTTATATATGTTTGAATATATATTCAGGTTATTAGAAGAATTTTATTTTTTATTTTTTCTTAAAGAACGTGCGGATATACACGATAGTTAGAAGAATTTCAGGATTTATAATTTTATTCTTAACAACGTGAGGAAATATACACCCGATAGTTATAAGTTTTTTATTATAATTTTTGTTAATTAATGAGTATTAAGGGATCCAAATTCAAATCCCAAGGGCTAGTCTGGATTATTATAGCTGAAACACCCTATTTCGGAACACTCGTTGTACATGCGTTTCAGAACATGTCGTACATGTCCGTCTGAGTTTAGGAATGAGTGAATGGCCGTCTGAGTTTTAGGAATGAGTGACACGTTTTAAAAGACCTCCATTAGAAGTGGAATGCTTTAAAATGTAATTGTAATCTAGATTAGCCCAAAATATTTATAAATACTAGTAAATGTACTTGTTTTGCACGTATATAACGTATAATAAGAATATTATTTTTATAGCAAATATCTCTTCGTGAGAGATATTCTTCTTCTTGTTTGGTGAGTTCGATATCCGAATATCTATAACAACATTTAAACTTTTTTCAACACTTTTTACATAATTTATTTTTTTTAAAAATAAAATAAATTATGATATACATATGGTTTAGACGGCTCACATTTGAGCGTTTTGAAGTCTTATTATATGTAGAAGATAAATAACACCAATAAATACCTATGCTTAAGGTTAAAATGTCCCAAGTTCGGTCCTTGTATGGTAAACGTTTTTCTAACTACGGCCGGGCTTTGTACTTTTTACTACGAAAGAAAAGCCCAACTCGGTCGTTATAAACCCTAGCTATACGCTCTAAAACCCCCCATTTCCCACCCCAACCCTAACCCTAACCCTAACCTTCACAAAACAAACAACCGGAAGAAAGAGAAGAAGAAAGGCCGTCGTTCAGGTGAGATTCGCACCGGACACGAAACAGAATACGGACACGGCACCGATTTTGCACCGTGTTTCTTGAATTTTTGTTTTTTAGGGTTCAAATATAACTTGCTTGAATTGTTTTGTTTTGTTTCTAGGTTCAAATCGACGACGATGTTGAAGTGAAGACGCCGAAGACCCATCGCGCCAAACGAGCGCTCGAGAAGCGCGCGCCCCCAGGCTGGCAAGCACACGACCTTTTCCTCTTTCTTGTTTTTTTTTTTTGGTTACTAATTTCGAACTTTGTAATTAGTGTTGATGGTTTGGTTGGTTTTTTGTATAGGTGGAGAACTCGAAGAAGACGCTGATACTGCACGGGACGAAGACGAGCGACGTGCTGAACGCGGTGCTGACCCAGATCCCCACCTCAAGAGGGACAACTCCATCAGGTACACCAAGAGGAACGACAACATAAGGCCCTTCGAGAGCGGCGGGGAGGCCTCCCTCGAGTTTTCTCCCAAAAGACCGACTGCAGCCTCTTCGTCGTAAGCAAGCAACTCCGAACCCCCTCCCGCGAAAATTAATTTTATCGAACACCCTAACTTTGAGTTCAAGTGCTATCGCATGTTCTTCAAAACCGTTATGCACCCGAATCGAATGCGTGTCCTAGATAGATTCTCTAGGGTGCGGCTCGGATTTGGATTTGGATTTGGAGATGTGTCGAATATTTCCCAGCTGAGACAGGATTTTAGTTTAACCCGGACTAAAGATCTAAGGACTAAAGATCTAAGCTTTAGCTTTCTTCCGAGACTTTGCCGCCGGTGACTTTGAGCTTCAAGTGTGTCTTTCAATGAAACACATATTCCTCAAAACCCGTTATGCATCCGAATCAAATGCGTATCCGGATAGATTCTCTAAGGTTCTCTAGGGTTTCTAGGGTTGCGACGAGAAATAGAGTATTACCCAGTAGAGTAGCGATACATCTGGAAGATGAGAGGGATGTGACAACGGCATGTAGTTATTTCAATGCGCGAGGCAAATTAGAAATAGAGTATTACCGAATAGAGTGGCGATACAATATTTAGGAGTAAGGTTCTGAGGTGCTCACGCTGGAACGCGGTGCGCCCCCCTCTAGCGCCTTTGTGCATACATATGAGCAAAAAAATGTTGATAAATGCAATATAGCAGAACTGGAGCATTATAAGTTATAACCAACTGAAATGCAGTCGACTCTTAAACCAATTATTACGTTCAGCTGATTTTTTCTACAGAACTTTGTTGACCCGATAAAATTGGTTGTCGGCTTAGACTAATCTCATCTGTTCGACACTTCAATTTTCAAATTTAGACAACATTGGCACTGGCTTACAAGTTGAAATTCACTAGGAGCGCACACAAATTCCCATTGTAAAACAGGAAAAAAAAAGTTAT
>JANAVB010025553.1:0-30000 GCA_029216955.1 Iris pallida
GTTGGTAATGTGTGAGATATGTGATGGTGCGCCCTTGTGTGGTGAATTGTGATTGCCTATATATATGGTGGTATGCGACCCATTATGCAGTATAATGCTATTAAAAGTCGAGGCTTAGTGATCTCATCTTGAAAATTTGTCAGAGGGTTGCATTAGGTGGTTCTTTTGTCTATTTTGTAGGTTTTATGTATATATTTAGAAATACAAGGGAGGTTATGCCAAAATTTCCACAATTTTTGATTAAAAATTTGATTATATAGATTTAGGTAGATCAACTCCTGGATTTACTGAATTAGTCTCGTGCATGAGTCTAGCCTAAAGATTTGGACACTTACAACTTTCTAAATTACTTATACCCTAGTCAGTTATACTTGCCTTGACTTGTCCCATCTGTATAGGCTACGACCTATATATATGCTATAAGACATGATCACGATGTATCTTTAACCTTTTTTCTATATCTCAATATTTTGTTGGACTCATGTACCCGTGCTTTGACCTTGACCACCTGTAAAACTGACTCTGAAATAGTTTTTGTATACAAAGACTCCTGATTCTAGTATGTGACTTGTCCGTAAGGACTCTGCCTATGATTTGAGATTGGTACCTGATAGGATGTCCAATGCCTATGTTATTATTCTATTTTAGGACCGATATATGAAGAGTATGAAGGCAACCCTAGAGGGGGGGTGAATAGGGTGAAGGCAATAACACACCAATAAAAATTTATGCAAATTACTAAATAAAATTAGCAAGCAAGTAAACAGATATCTAAGAGTTCAGAAGTAAACATCACGATGTATCCTAGTATCCTCCATAGAAGCCAGCCCAGTCTCAAAAATTTGACCAACTTTAATCTACTATTGAATAATAGCATACACTATGAGCTTTGATCCGAAGTGCTCGCCGACTTCTTATAACACCATGAGTTTTGATCTGAAGAGCTCACCGACTTCAACAATAAAATGGAAATAACTTGAAACTCTAAGCATTACAACTTGAACAGACTTCTAACCGAGATCACACTTGGCACTAGAAGTTTTGGGAGTTGCTCTTGGGATTTGAAGGTTTATAGCTCAGAATGCAATATGTTTGCAAATGAAGAATGAGTGAATCAGTGAGTTTCAATGGAGAACTCATTGCCTATTTATAGTTTTTCAAGTGAGGCTCTAGTGACCGAATTTGGCTCGAAGTCGGTGTTTCAAACGTCGAAACTAGTTCTCTAGGAGGAACGTGCAATTCTGAAACTAGGTCAACAGGGACCAAATTTGGCTCGAGTTTGGTGGGACCAAACACAACTTGTGTTCAGCTTCTTTTGATCCAGAATGTTGTGGGTTTGGGCCAGGATTGCACGATGGACTATGATTTTTGTATAGGAATGAGTTTGAGCTTCCTAGTGCCAACGCGACCCAATATACATTTGGTCCTATAAAATAAATAAAAAATATAAACCAACCAACAGATGATGGCATTATCCTTTAAGATGATGGCATGACTTAAATTGTCTTCTTACTTTATAAGATGATAACTTTTTTCTTGACTATAGTTGTTTAAAGATGAACAAATCATTAAATTTCTATGCCTTTGGGGGCTTCGCCCCTGAACCCCCATGGGCGGTGTCATGACCCTCTTTCGAATATTTCGGATACGAGTACGTAAAGTACGCCCAACAGACGTTGCAGTATCGGCGGTAACGCGCTGTTTATATAAGTTAAGCATAACTACTCAATCATATAACTAAAGAGAATCATAATGGAAACAACCACATTTATAAGAAAATATCCAAAGTAGCATAAGCATGTTAATCCAAGAGTTTGATTACAAAATTATTACAAAACTAAGGAAAGTCTCCGGAGACAAATCCGGTAACAACTATGGAAAATACTAAATTAAACTTGTCACTCCCCGTTACCGGTGTACGTATTTTTTCTACATTATTCATGTACATGCTATTTGGTATCTGTAGCATGTGTAAATAAATCCTATATTTGCACCTGATCATGATATGGAATAGTGTCTCGTTGCAGAATAGTGTACCACCCCTTGTCTATGTTTGGTTGCAGGCGTGGTTCACAGCTTTGGTGACAAAATACTGGACCTTGACGTGATTCGGATTATTTTTTTGTTTTATTTGTTTATGATCATGTGGCATGACATTTGGACTTAACTTGGATTAGACATTAGATTAGGGTTAGGATTTAGTAGAGCCACCAACCTCCATCTCCAATAAATATACTCTTCCACTCTCTCCCTCTTTATCTCATGATTCACTCATTTTATTTTCTCCACCAACCCTAGGCAAGTACATATTGCACTAATGAATAGGTCACATTGCTCATTTTCATTCTTTTGATATTTTATATATTTTTGGCCTATATTGTGTATCTTTAAATTCTCTACAACTTTAATACTTGACATTTTCAATTTTGAAGAATGGTTTGGATTAAATATACTTTCTATTATAGGCATTTAGGATTCTCGTGGATTTTGTCACTTTTCGTTCCCAGATACGTATTTTAATACGTGTAATGCTTGAATGTATTTATTTAATATTTATTATGCATTTATTCTGTATTTAATTCCTTTAATTATGCTAATTATTTTTTTGTATTTTATTTTCTGCTTTTATTTTTGCTCTTGGGTTCGGCTTGGGTTAGTTTTTTTTGGTGGTTCGTCATGAACCCAACCAACTCCCTACCTACCATCATCTCCATTTAAAGCCTAACCCTTTCTCTCTCTTCATTCATTCTCCTTTACTCTCCTTCTTCTTCCTCATTACTCTCTCCACCTACCAAGAGCATAGGCAAGTGCATCTTGCTTCCACATGAGAACCCATTTTTATGGTTCATTTATCTTCCTCTCATGATTCTAAGATAGTTTAGAACTTGATATTTTCTATTTTGAAAGTTTTATTTTTGTAGATCTAGAAATTTGCTATTTTCGGATTTTAATGGTTTTGATCTCTCAAACTTCCTTATTTCCAAATTTGGAGCATTCCAGGTTGTTGAGATTTGTGTTATACCTCATTTGATCCATGGAAGTCCTATTTTTGGCTTCGATTGAAGGTTTCATGGAATTAGAGTTCAAGAGGTTCTCTACGCCCACGTTTTACGTGCCTGCGTAATATCAAGCTCTACGCCCACGATAATTCGTGTCAGCGTGACTCTGGATTACACAAGTCTACTCTGGCTTGGCGTATTTCCTTTACGCGTATTTCTTCACGCGTAATGTTATTTTACTCGTACTAATTTACGCGTAACATAATTTCCTATTTCTTTACGCGTAATGTTACTCTTTATGCGTACAAGTTCAGGCGTAACGGTATTTCCTCCATGCGTAACATTATTCTTTACGCGTACCAGCTTCACGTGTAATGTTATTCTTTTACGCACAAGTTTACGCACATGTTTTTTCTTTTACGCGTACAAGTTTACGCGTAATACTATTTCTTTACGCATACATGTTCACACATAACATTACTTCCTTTACGTATGTTCCTTTACGCGTACAATATTTTACGTGCAACGTTATTTTTATGCGTAACGTTATTTTTACGCGTAACTCTATTCTTTACGCGTACTCCTCTGGCTTGGCGTATTTCCTTTACGCGTATAGTAAATGCGTAAATGTTATTCCTTTACTCGTAACTCCATTTTTATGCGTACTTCCTTGGGCGTACTCCTTGGGCACATGGCACCCCTTATTATATCCTTACGCCTTTTGACACGAACTCGATATAATCATGTTATGTTGATACATATTGTTGTGTGGAATGTGCCCTGTGTCTTGATTGGTTTATGGATGCCCAGAATGACTGGAACTTAACCCTGAGAGTTATAGACTCGACCATACCAAATGCTAGTTGACTTTCATGCCTTATCACGAATTGACATTGATTGTTGCCTCGACTAATGATTGATCATGTGTTCCAAGTTGGAACTAAGAGACTGGCTAATCGTCTTATTGAAATTGAATGAGACACGTTCATATTAAACATGAACCATTGCAATCGACTAGCCGATCCCGAATATTGGCATATGGACACGTACAGACTTCAACTTGTTTCTATAAAAGTAGCATGTGTACCTTACAGTCAAGGCATGATTATTCCGTAGCTAAGATTGATTATTATTACGCTATGTAAGACCTACAACCTAACCACATGGACATCGTTGTAGAGTTATGTATATCGTACTCTGTACGAAAGTACTCATTCTGAATGACCATGATCCACATCATGAGATTTCAATTAACATAGGGACTGTTAAGTTAAACAAAATAATGATTCTATGGAGAGAATGGATTTTCGAGTTCTTACATGGCGGCCATCTCGGGACAAATAGTGCCCCGACATGCCGGCTGGTTCCCACATATACTACAAATCTTCCACACGGGCAGGAGTGGTATATGCTTATATTTTATATGTATTGATGACGGGCGTCCCGCTGGGACTCGTCTAATTCATGATTGGCGCAATTGATTATTGGATAGACTAGCCTTGCTCGTATAGTAAGAACTGAGGAATCCCTTATTGTATATTTCCAGGGCAACTTGGAACTCACAGTTAGCAAGCCGTAGTAGTTGTATTGCCGTTTAAATTAATTTGTTTGTATATTGTACTTACTTCGTTGAATAACTGAGATGATCAAAATGTCAGGACATGACGGGTCAACTTTTGTCTTTGTTTGGTTGGGAAGTTGGTTCGAAGTGTCTAATATTGTGTGAGTCCCAGTAGCAAACGGAGACTTATTTATCATATTCTTAACTCTTACTACTGGTTTTAATTCTCATGCCGTGCTTCCTTGTGGTACTTGCTATTTGAGGTCTAACCTCTCTGGTTTTGCATGGCCAGATTTAGAGCCAGTTCCCGAGTACTCAGCTTACTTCCACCTCCAAGATGGTCAATACTAGAGGGATGATCGCAGGAGGACACGAGTGGGTTCCTTGCTTCCCTGCTCATTTTTCTACTTACTTTATATTTTGCCGCTTGGCACCGACATGTTTGTCGGACTGTCTTGCGCTTACTTTACATAATTGTAACTAAGTCAGACTGCAGCTGATAACGATTGTGTATACCTTGTCATATCATCTGGCTATGTTTTGTAAAGCCATGTCTCAAGAATATTTTGACTGAGCGTTTGGGATGCCTTACTGCTTTATCTTACATGTTCTATTACTATTACTGCTTCTTGTTTGAATGATTGAGACAATAGATGTCGAGTAACCCTAGTGAGACTTTCATGTAGTATGCACCCCTCATCTTTTAGACATCATTGATCGTATTATACGGTATTCCCTACCCGTATTACGTAGCTGGCTGAGTCACTCGCCCGCTCTCCGGTATTCTGGTTCTGGGGCGTGACAAGGTTTTAGTGGAGTCCATGTAGGTCTAATTTCAGACTTGTGGGGTGTTTTAATTTATAGGATGTCTCAATCACACATATTTCCCCTTGATCCCATGATTCGTTATTCTCGACCCTAGCTTGACATTCCAGTATCCTTTGACTTCATTGATCTTTCCTGTCCGATCGTTTGATTGTTCTCTTATTCTTTTTCTTAGGGGCACTTCGTCCGCATCTGTCAGAGCTGGACAGCAACAACAAGGGCAACATGAACAACATGACCATGTTGGTCAGCAACAAAGGCCATACTACCTCAAGAGACCATCCGAGAGAGGTGATAGTGGAACCAACCGCTGGACCACAGTATCCTGAGGTTCCAACACTACCAACAGTTCCACCTACCCCTATAGCAGTAGACACACCAGCCCTTCTGTAGATCATAAGATGGATGATGGCTACTCAGCAACATCAGATATTGGCCCAGTAACGCATGCACACTCAACAACAAGAGCAGAATGTATTACTCAACCAAGGATTGCAACGGCTTTGGATAGAGGGGTGAGGACTGATTCAGGAGCATCAACCAGATTTTGCAAGTACAACCCCTATCGTTTCGAGGGTATAGAAGATGCCATTTCAGCAGATGCATGGCTTAAGGACATCGAGGCTATTCTGACAGTGGCTAAGGTACCGACGAAGAACGTGTGGATCAAGTGAAGCTGTTGCTTCAGGACCTCGCACGTGATTGGTGGGAATCAGAAGAAGTGGGCGTCAGACATCCTATAACTTGGGATGATTTTACTGCGAGGTTCAAGACGAAGTAATAGGGGTTGTGGCCCAGTTTGAGCTACAGCAAAGTTTATCAACCTCAAGAAGTCCAGCAAGACAGTGGATGCTTATGCAGCACAGTTCTGCAGACTGAGTAGGTTCACCCCGAAGATGGTAGCAACAGAGAACCAGAGGGATATGAGGTTTCAACAAGGGTTTCATCTTGAACTCTTGTAATTGATAGAGGGGTACAACTACCAGACTTTCGATGAGGTATTGACGGCAACCCGGAGGCATGAGATCACAATCCAGAGGATCACATCAAGGACTGGAGGTCAGAAGAGATCTCACAATCAGATTGAAGGAGGGAAGCAGCGTCCCGAGTTACAGCACAACCCCCTGGCATTCGCATTCACGATGTGGCAATGCGAAGGCCAGTACCCCCAGCAAGGCAACATCAGCAGCAGCAGAGGAAGAACCAGCAACCCCCAGCGGACTGCTCCTATTATGGGAAGACAGGGCATACTAGAGTTGTGTGTCGGGCATTGAACGGACAGTGTTTGATATATGGAAGTCCATATCATTGGGTTTCCACCTGTCCCATGAATTCGAAGTCAGAGGACCAGTGCAATTCCCTGTGCTGCCAGCACCAGGGGCAAGCCAGTACCAAGGACCAGCGGTAGCAGTAAGACTACTGGCACAACGCCCGCTAATGTCACAGCCTCAGATGTTTGGCAGCAGGGACCGCCGATGCAGCAGCAACAACATAAACCACCCCATCACACCAAGACAGGGGCCAACAGCACCAGGCTAGGCCGCAGCATGGGAACCAACAAGGAGGCCGAGGGCAGGCATTCAATCTATCATTGGAAGAGGCATTGGTATCGGAGATGTTGTGGCAGGTAACATTCTCGTTGCCTCATATCCTCCAGTAGCATTGTTTGATTCGGGAGCATCACACTCATTTATATCTACACAATTTGCGACACGACTAGGAATGGAATTCGAGGCATTGCCAGAGGTTGAATATACTCACTGGTAATGGGCTCGTAGGATTAGTAGAGTTATTCTAGCGTATAGAGTTGTAGTTTGCGGGCGTTCCTTACCCGCCAGGTTGATAGAATTTTCTGTTAGAAATTTTGATGTTATCTTAGGCATGGACTGGCGAAAGACAGTCATGCGACAATAGATTGTCATAGAAGGTGTATCTTTTAATATTCTAGGCATGAAGTGGTTCCTTAGTCAGATCAGACACATACCAGCAAAAACAAGGAGTAGTGACGACAATGAAAGAAGTTCTAGTCCCGAAGGTAGTTGAAGAGTTTCTTGATGTATTTCCCGAAGAACTTCCAGGTCTACCATCGGTTTGGATATTGAGTTCAGTATAGAGTTGGCACCTGGAACTAAACCGATATCAGATCGAGTTTATAGAATGCAGATTCAGAGCAGGCCATGGTGTATCAGCACATAGAGGAATTGAAGAAGAAGAAGTTCATTCGGGTTAGCGAATCACCATGGGCAGCACCAGTGGTACTTGTAGGGAAAAAGGATGGGTCATCAAGATTGTGCATTGACTACAGAAAGCTCAACGCGACAACAGTAAAGAACAAGTACCCACTACCAAGGATCGATGACTTGTTCGATCAATTGAGTAGAGCAAGAGTTTTCTCCAAGATAGATCTTCAATCAGGATATCATCAAGTGAGAGTTCGAAAAGAGAATATTCCTAAGACAACATTCAGGTCGAAGTACGGGCATTACGAATTCTTAGTAATGCCGTTTGGTTTGACCAATGCTTTAGAAATATTTATGGATTTGATGAACCGCATCTTTATGCCGTATTTAGATCAATTTGTCGTTGTGTTCCTCGATGACATTCTTGTATACTCAGCTAGTGATGAAGAGCATAAAGATCACCTCAGGAAAGTGTTGCAGGTTTTGAAGAGAACCAGTCGTACGCCAAGCTCAGCAAGTGTGAATTTTGGATGGATCATATTTCATTCTTGGGGCACATCATATTAGAGGCTGGAGTAGCAGTGGATCCCAAGAAGGTAGAAGCAGTAGAAAGTTGGCCAATACCTAAGACGTAGCAGATGTGCGAAGTTTGTTGGGACTGGCAGGATATTACAGAAGGTTCGTATCAGACTTTGCAAGACTCTCAGCACCCATGACCCGCTTGACACGGAAGGATGTGCCGTTCGTTTGGTCGCAGAGTGCCTGGCATCATTTGAGAATTTGAAGCAGAAGTTGATCACGACACCTATTCTTATATTACCGGTTGGACCCGGAGGTTTTACTGTATATTATGATGCGTCAGGGAAGGGACTTGTGTGTGTTCTAATGCAACATGGGAAGGTGATAGGGTATGCATCTAGGCAACTTCGAGACCACGAGAAGAATTATCCAACTCATGATTGGAGTTGGCGGCAGTATTATTTGCTTTGAAGCTATGGAGGCATTACTTATACGGTGATCGAGTGGACATGTATACTGATCCAAAAGTCTGAAGTACATCTTTACTCAGAAGGAACTGAACATGAGACAGAGAAGATGGTTAGAGTTGATCAAGGATTACGACGTAGAGCTTCAGTATCATCCAGGCAAGGCTAATGTGGTAGCAGACGCTCTTAGAGGAGAGGCGAAGCATTTATGTTGACATCACAAAAACATATTTTAGAAGATCTTCAGGAGATGGGCAATGAGGTTATACTTCCTAGTGATGTAGGAATTCTAACAAGTCTACGAGTTTAATCCGACTTAGTAGACAATCAAGGCAGCTCAGGCACAGGAACCAAGGATTCAGAAGCTTAGGACAGAATGTGAGTCAGGACTCATGAAGGAGATGAAAATTCATGAAGATGGTACACTTAGATTTGGATCACGTCTATGTGTGCCAAGTGGAGATATCAGACAGGAGGTTATGACAGAAGCCCACAGTTCTCAGTATTCTATACATCCCAGAGGGACCAAAATGTACAAAGATATCAAGCATACTTCTGGTGGAACGGAAAAGAGAGATAGCTAGATTCGTTTTTCGTTGCTTAATATGTCAGCAAGTGAAGGCAGAACAACAGAGACCAGCTGGGTTATTACAACCGCTTCCTACCCCGGAATGGAAGTGGAAACATATCACCGTGGACTTTATGACCGGTTTACCGAGATTACCAAGTGGTAAGGATGCTATTTGGATGATCGTATATCGGCTTACGAAGGTGGCACATTTTTCTTTATTTTAGAGTAGGGCAATCTACAGAGAAATTGGCATAGTTGTATATACAGCAGATAGTCAGGCAACATGGGGTCCCTGTCAGTATTGTATCAGATAGAGATACACATTTTATATCACATTTTTGGAAGAGTCTACATCATAGCCTGGGTACCAAGTTAAGATTTAGTACGGCCTACCATCCACAGACAGATGGGCAATCAGAAAGAACAATTCAGACTTTAGAAGATATATTACGAGCTTGCACCCTATATTTTGGAGGGTCTTGGGAGAGTCAACTGCACTTAGTCGAATTCTCGTACAACAACAGTTATCAATCCAGTATCTAGATGGCGCCATTCGCGCACTATACGACAAGAAGTGTAGGTCACCACTGGCATGGGATGATATCAGGAAGAGAAAGATGTTAGGCCCAGAGATGATTGTTCAGACGGTTGAAGTGGTTAAGGGGATTAGGGAGCGACTTCGAGTTGTGTAAGATCGGCATCGTCATTAGGCAGACCAGCATCGTAGGCCGCTAGAATTTTCTGTTGGGGACCACGTGTTCTTGCGGATCTCACCTACTCGTGGGGTCATTAGATTTGGCATTCGCGAGAAGTTGAGTCCGCGATAGGTAGGTCCATTTGCTATCCTCGATAAGGTAGGCGATGTTGCTTATCGTTTATCCCTTCCACCTTCGTTACGAGAGGTGCATGATATGTTTCATGTATCTCAGTTGCGAAGGTATGTATCGACCTAAGCCATATCCTCGATCATTCTGAGTTGGTTGTTGGTACCAACCTGTCTTACGAGGAACAACCGGTGTCCATTTTGGATCGAAGAGAGAAGATACTCAAGAACCGAACAATTAGCCTTGTCCAAGTTGCTTGGGGTCATCACTCCTTAGGAGAGTCAATGTGGGAACGTGAGGATGATATCTGATCACGGTATCCACACCTATTTGGCTCACAAGGTATATTTCTTTCCCTGTACCTTGATTGTCTTGATTCCTCATGCTTATCACCCTATGAGTAGAAATTGCTTGATATCGTAGACTGATAAATATATATATATATATTACTTGCTATTGATATTGTAGAATGACTGCTTGCTCGCTAGAATTGCTTGCACTTGGATTAGTCTAGCTTTGATGTTTCTGGCCTGCTTAGATTTGAAATTCCGAGGACAAATTTTTCTAAGGAGGGTAGAGATGTCACTTCTGTTCCAGAATACGTATTTTAATACGTGTACTGCTTGAATGTACTTATTTAATATTTATCATACATTTATTCTGTATTTAATTCCTTTAATTATTACGCTAATTATTTTTCTGTATTTTATTTTCTGCTTTTGTTTTTGCTCTTGGGTTCGGCTTGGGTTGGTTTGTTTTGGTGGTTCATCATGAACCCAACTAACTCCTTACCTACCATCATCTCCATTTAAAGTCCAACCCTTTCTCTCTCTTCATTCATTCTCCTTTACTCTCCTTCTTCTTACTCATTACTCTCTCCACCTACCAAGAGCATAGGCAAGTGCATCTTGCTTGCACATGAGAACCCAATTTTATGGTTCATTTATCTTCCTCTCATGATTCTAAGATAGTTTAGAACTTGACATTTTCCATTTTGAAAGTTTTATTTTTGTAGATCTAGAAATTTGCTATTTTCGAATTTTTGGTTTTGATCTCTCAAACTTCCTTATTTCCAAATTTTGAGCATTCCAGGTTGTTGAGATTTGTGTTATACCCCATTTTGATCCATGGAAGTCCCATTTTTGGCTTCGATTGAAGGTTTCATGGAATTGAGTTCGAGAGGTTCTCTACGCCCACGTTTTATGTGCCCGCATAATATCAAGCTCTACGTCCACGATCATTCGTGTCAGCGTGAATCTGGATTACACAAGTCTACTCTGGCTTGGTGTATTTCCTTTACGCGTATTTCTTTACGCGTAATGTTATTTTACGCATACTAATTTACGCGTAACATAATTTCCTACTTCTTTACCGTATTCCTTTACGCATAATGTTACTCTTTACGCGTACAAGTTCAGGCGTAACGTTATTTCCTCCTCGCGTAACGTTATTCTTTACGCGTACCAGCTTCACGTGTAATGTTATTCTTTTACGCGTACAAGTTTACGCGCAATGTTATTCTTTTACGCGTACAATTTTACGCGTAATACTATTTCTTTACGCATACAAGTTCACACATGACATTACTTCCTTTACGCGTATAATATTTTATGCGAAACGTTATTTTTACGTATAACGTTATTTTTACGCGTAACTCTATTCTTTACGCGTACTCCTCTGGCTTGGCGTATTTCTTTACGCGTATTAGTAAATGCGTAAATGTTATTCCTTTACGCGTAACTCCATTTTTATGCGTACTCCTTGGGCGCATGGCACCCCTTATTATATCCTTACGCCTTTTGACATAACTCGATATAATCATGTTATGTTGATACATATTATTGTGTGGAATGTGCCCTGTGTCTTGATTGGTTTATGGATGCCCAGAATGACTGAACTTAACCCTGAGAGTTATAGACTCGACCATACCAAATGCTAGTTGACTTTCATGCCTTATCACAATTTACATTGATTGTTACCTTGACTAATGATTGATCATGTGTTCCTAGTTGGAACTAAGAGACTGGCTAGTCGTCTTATTGAAATTAAAGACACGTTCATATTAAACTGGAACCATTGCAATCGACTAGCCGATCCCGAACATGGGCATATGGACACGTGCAGACTTCAACTTGTTTCTATAAAAGCAGTATGTGTACCTTACAATCAAGGCATGATTATTCGTGGCTAGGTTCGATTGTTGTATTACGCTATGTAAGACATACAACCTAACCACATGGGCATCGTTATAGAGTTATGCATATCGTACTCTATACGAAAGTACTCATTCTGAATGACCATGATCCACGGCATGAGATTTCAATTAACATAGGGACTGTTAAGTTAAATAAAATAATGATTTCATGGAGAAAATGATTCCCGAGTTCTTATATGGCGGCCATCTCGGGACAAATAGTACCCCGACATGTCGGCTGGTTCCCACAGATATGTAAATCTGCCACACGAGTAGGGAGTGGTATTTTCTTATATTTTTACATATATTGATGACGGACGTCCCGTTGGGACTCGTCTAATTCATGATTGGCGTAATTGATTATTGGATAGACTAGCCTTGCTCGTACATAGTAAGAACTGAGGAATCCCTTATTGCATATTTTCAGGACAACTTGAACTCACAGTTAGCAAGCCGTAGTAGTTGTATTGCCGTTTAAATTGATTTGTTTGTGTATTGTACTTACTTCGTTTGAATAACTGAGATGATCAGAATGTCAGGACATGACGGGTCAACTTCTGTCCTTGTTTGGTTGGAAAGTTGGTTCGAAGTGCCGTGATGTTGTGTGAGTCCCAGTAGTAAGCGGGGACTTATTTATCATATTCTTAACTCTTACTACTGGTTTTAATTCTCATGTCGTGCTTCCTTGTGATACTTACTATTTGAGGTCTAACCTCTCTGGTTTTGTACGACCAGATTTAGAGCCCGTTCCCGAGTACTCAGCTTACTTCCACCTCCAAGATGGTCAATACTAGAGGGATGATCGCAGGAGGACACGAGTGGGTTCCTTGCTTCCCTGCTCATTTTACTACTTACTTTATATTTTGCCGCTTGGCACCGACATGTTAGTCGGACTGTCTTGCGCTTACTTTACATAATTGTAACTAAGTCAGACTGTAGCTGATAACGATTGTGTATACCTTGTCATATCATCTGGATATATTTTGTAAAGCAGGTCTCAAGAATATTTTGACTGAGCGTTTGGGACACCTTACTGCTTTATCTTACATGTTCTCTATTACTTCTTGTTTGAATGATTGAGACAATAGTGTCGAGTAACCCTAGTAAGACTTTCATTTAGTATGCACCCCCTCTCTTTTAGATAGCATTGATCGTATTATAAGATTCATCTACCCGTACTATGTAGCTGGCTGAGTCACTTCTCCGCTCTCCGGTATTCTGGTTCTGGGGCGTGACAGATTTGATCTATTAAACTTAGTATTTCTGAAAAATAATTATTCTATGTTGTAGAAAATTTCATTCTATACAATTTTGACCTTTGAATCATTGGATTTTGAGTTGTATTGAGGAATTTAGGATTAAAAAGTTTTGAGCTTTTTTATGCCGTTTTCAGGAAGAAGAACAACATATTGTGCGCATTTTTATGAAAAGGACCCTCTGTAAACCCCTAAAATTTTTACTATAGATTTATTATTATTATTTATTTACTTCTTGTATTCGTATCTTGCGGATGAATACGTATGTACAATATATTTGTTAATTTTTATACGAAAGTTTTATTCTAGATTTTTAATAAATATAGAAAATAATATTTTGTTTCCATATATATGGTGGACAATATTTTTCTTTTTTGTTGGTGTATACAAAATTTCGCACGAGATTTGCCAAACTTTATTTTTATATTTATTATATAAAACTATTTATTTGTTATAGTAATAATTTAGAAACTAATGTTTTCTTTTGTAAATAATATGTACTATTTTGCATGCGATGTACATGAAAATAAATTCATGTATTATTTATAAATTTGATTTTAGAAATTTATTTGAAT
This sequence comes from Iris pallida, assembly GCA_029216955.1. Taxonomy (NCBI): domain Eukaryota; kingdom Viridiplantae; phylum Streptophyta; class Magnoliopsida; order Asparagales; family Iridaceae; genus Iris; species Iris pallida. The sequence goes on from JANAVB010025553.1 coordinate 13,972, forward strand.
TTTTTAATTTATAAAAATACAATTTAAATTTATTGATATTAATGTTTAAATAATTGTGGTGATTTAAATTGGAATTTAGATTTTATTAATTTAGTTTCAAATTGATTTAAATTAAATGTGAAAATTATCTAGTAGGGTTTAGAGCAGTCCTAATCCTTATCTAAGTAGAATTTCTCTTCCCTATTTATAGGGGAGCCTTGCCATTGTTTCTCCACCATAGTCATCACCATTGTGTGCATCGTGTCCGTGTCCACCACTTTCTTCTTGTTCGTCGTAATAGCCTCCGGTCAGACCCGGGTATCTTTCCACTATGTCCAATTTTTAATACAAATAATAGGCCATCTTCATGTCCAACACACCGGATACATCTAATCTGTACCTTTTTTGTGTCCGTCACAAGACACTACACAACAACAAAAGGAAAAAAATCTGACCCTACTCCAACTGACCAACCTATTTTCCTCCGTCGCGACGACGTCCCAGCGCCGCTGGCCATCACCTTTCGCTCCCTGTTGAATCTGCCGTCACCAACCACCCCCTAGTGTCAGGCCACACCCGACCGTAACACTGTCACCACCACTTTTTTCTCCTCCACCTCTCCGCGGCCACATATCCGCCTAGCGAATCCTAGCCACTCGACCACCAATTCGTCGTACCCAGCCACGAAACCTCCGTTCCCACAACACCACTGGCAAGCCTCCCCGGTCGAATGATGCCACCACCTTCAGCATCACCACCATCACCTACGACTACCGCACCACTGCTGGTTCGGCCACCACCGCCGCCATCACCATCATAAAAAAAAATAGAGAACCCCTTTTACCTGTCCTCCGCCTCGCATCAACCCTCTGTTGCGTCGACCGACGGCGAGACGAGCCCTGCTACTAGATCCGGTCCTGTCCCTCCGTAAGCCACCTCTGCATCGGCCTCTCCATATCTGCCACGCACATCGCCCCCTGTCGGCCAACGACATCGCACCTATCCGGTGCCAGCCATTGGCCGAGCCCAGTGCCCCACGTGATCACCACCAGCCGGTGTCGAGCCCTCCTCGTGCCTCCATTTTCATGTGTGTTATGGCCGTATTTTATCCCGCCGACCGGCGACGAGACCAGCGCTCATCGTTTCTCTGTTGCCTCGTTCTTCGGCAGCCGTCGTGTCTGTGAACGTCGACTGGTCCTCCGGTGCCGACCCATAGGTGAGCAAGTCGCCTTTCTCTTATGCAACATCTCTCTTCCTCCGCCTCTCTCTTCTTTTCCCGCTCTTTCTTCTTTTCTTTCTCTCCCTTTGCTCACTTTCTCACTCTCTCTCTCCCTCCTTTCTTCTTCTTGTCCCTCTAAATCACTGTTCTTTTTATTTCTATGTTTTATTTTCTTTTACTATTTTATTTTTATTTGGAACGATAGTAATTACTGTTGTATTAAGTATTATTGTTATTATTATTATTATTATTATCATTAGTATTATTATTGTTATTTGTTTATTATACTTATCATTGTGATTAATAATAATATTATTATTAATGCTATTATTATTTATTTTGGGATTATATATTAATTTTAAATTATGTGTAGTATAGGGCTAGAGATATTTATGTAATTTCAGAATTTGGGATTAGAGCCCTAAAATATATTATTATATTACTTATATATATCTATTTCAAGTTATAGCCTTTGAACTGATAAGTATATTTGACAAAAATTATAGTTTTGACCTAAAATGATTTTTTTACATATAGTTACTTAAAAGTATTTGGACTAATAAAAAAATATAGCTCTCTACCTAAAATCTATTTTGACAAACCTAGAGTTTTTAGTCCGAAAATTTTTTAGATTTTCAAGTATTTATTAAAAAACATATTTTGACTAATAAATCTAGTTTTCAAATATTATAAATATTTCTAAAATAGTATAGGTATCTTTTTACCCAAACTCTCTACGATTATCGTCGCTGATTGTGACTAATCGTGCATTTTTATTATCTCGCGAATTCAGACCCTTTCACATCGACCATGGCTATTTGACAAATGGGGACTTGTCAAATCATCGCACACCACCATGCAAGATATCTTTCCATATCTACTTCTTATATATATTCTGCATCTTTATTGTTTAGTTACAACATATTTATTATTTGTCGATTTCTAGTTCAGCCAGTTGCATCCATGTTTAATGTTTATGGTTTACTTTATTGTGCTTCAAGTTATATATGCTTCAATAGTGTTAGTCACATTTTTATCGTTGTGCATGTGGACCTAGGGTTAAGGGACTACCATTTCTTTAGTGTATTTTGATAAACTTTGTCACAGATGTGCCACGAGATGTGTGTGAGTTATGAGTAGCATATAAGGGTAACTTGTGTGTTGGATGATCACCCGTGCGCACGTGTTAGGTATAACTGCTAATAGTGCGTGATAGGAGATTTGACAGTTAGTAGAGGTACAGTGTCATGGATACGACATAAAAATGTACATAGGTGGAGAGGACAGTTCCTTACAATATGGGCCAAGTATGCACTTCCCTTTTTACTCGGAAGCTCCGTTGGAGATAACGGGTATGACTACCCCCCTTTACTGTTCCTGCTGGCCTTTGACGTTCGAGGAAACGTCATGCTTTGAGGCCACTGGTGCTAGAGAGGGGATTATGGCAAACCCATATAGCCAGAGTGCCCATGAGTTGAAGGTTTGTTCTTAACTGCATGTTCGCAGTAGAAAGGTTAAGTGACCTTAGTTGATGTTGTCACACTCTGTTCCAATCATGGCATGGGGGTAGTGTCACATTCTGAAATAGTGTGCCACCTCTTGTCCTTGTTTGGTTGTAGTGGTGGTCTACTGTTTCGATGATGGGATACTGGACTATGTTATGATTCAGAATATTTTACTTTTTATGACTTTGTGACATTTATATTCAGTTTATGACATATTTTTCTGTATCTTGTTACATCCCTTTGAGGACCTGTGATCTCACCAGGTGTAGATGTTCATCATTTTCCGTAGAAGTTCAAGCCAAGATCGTGATCTTCTCTTTCTATCGAAGATGACTTATTCTTGAATCATCCTTAGCTGCTTGTGCAAATTCTTTTATTTGTTATTGGTTTATTTCTTTTAGTTTAATGCTTGGTAGTGGATTTGTCTCCATCCAGCAACTTGTACAACAATATTTCATAATTAATTTTATATATCTTTATTCTTTTATCTTTGTGGATAAGATTTAGTGAGCCATGACTATCTATATACTACATTAACAGCTTACGTGTATTTAATATATGGCTAGCATGTTACGTACATAGTCCTACGTATTTTGGGATTGAGGTGTTACATATTTTTGTGGTGGCCCATGCAGGTCTACGAATATATTGTTTGGTTACATCACTGTACCAAGTAAGCCTGCATATAGGATTAGAGTCTAGGATCGCATCCATATGCTTGATCTCCTTCGTTGATTTCGTCCTCGAACTCTCCTTTGACTATCATGATTTCATCTTGCTCGATTTCTTTCTACCGTAAATCTTATTTCTTATGTTTAATAGAGGTTAGGAAGATGACTACACTAATATATGCCACATAGGTCAATTACTTGCCTATGAGAAATACTTTGAAAATTTAGATAGTATTGGAGGATATTTTCAGTTACGAATGCATGTTTCGAGGAACAAAGAACACCATCGAATATTTTTTAAATGTATGATCTTGTGTGAAGGATTAGTGCATTCTAAGTTGGGTAGTAGCGTTATTATCAACTCCGAATAATGTTAGAAATTTTATTTTTCATGTTAATGATGAGATTGCTAGGTGATGCTCACAAGGCCATCAAAAAATATATTTATAAGATAAAAATAAAGTGTTTTGACTTTTGAAGATTTCTAGAAAATAAATATGACTTATTGAGGTTAGTAGAGAAATGTATATATATAATTTTTGAGGATATAAAATTGACTTGAGGATAAGAATATTTTGGAAATGGAAATTAAATTTCATCACTTGGAATTTAAAACTTACGATTGAGGAAATTGATTTAAATTTTAAAGTTTTGAAGAATGAATTTAAAATTTAAAAGAAAATAGATGGAATTTTAAGTTATACCATTGGCGGTCAATAACGGTTAAAAAATTGGTGATATTATAGATATATACGTGCTGGTACTATTCTAAGTATGTACTGAGGTACAATCTATATGATTCACTGCGTTGCGACTCTCCGTGCTACCCGGTCCTGCCTGTTATATGTCCGTACATTCCTGATCCTATCATATTTATGGCAAATGGTCAGTAGCATTGGCGTGATATAATGTGTCATGACCCGCACCCGCTTTTTGTGATGCGATTGCGTGCAACCAGCCTACGTCACAGTGTCGACGGTAGTACGCTGTCTAGCCCGTAATAAACAAGTGTAATAAAATATATCTTTATTTGCTCTTTCGCAACAACTAAATCATTTACAATATTTCCATCATTACATTTGAATAAAATACAATATTCTTACAAAATTTGAAAGCGACTATTAACACATCTAACTAGTCTTCTAGGGTTGACCTCGGCATGTACCCATGTCTCCCCCAATGGTACAAAGCATAATATAGCAGGAGATTATCTGTAAAATGTTTTCTAGTCAGGAATGAAACGAGTATATTTCTGACAGCAGTTCCAATAATTGACAAAGTCTATAAAATAATAAATAATAATAAAATACATGATGAACAGCTAAGCATGAAATTGGACAGGAACATAGAGTAAAAGCAAATGAGCATGCTAATAATGACAAGTGAGAACAGTATTAAAGCTGATAAGACATGCAACCAGCAATATAAAGGTACAACTAGAAAACTGTGCCAATCTAGTGTGTTGAAATAGCACTTTCGACATGTAAACGACTAGGGATAAGATCTGGACAACTGTACGTGTCGTGTGCGGCTGCTATTCTCCACGTTAGACTAATAGAATATTTTTTGGTATATTTACATGTCTACTAATGTATTTTCCACTCGACTAGTACTAATGGATTCAAACAGGTCATGAACACGAAAATCATTCATCAGTTATGAACATGGAAAAATATGACCATGTATGAAATCCATAATACTAACCCTGTGTAACAATCGTGTTGAGAATCGAACAAAAAATTAATGTAAAATAATACTAAATACATGAATCATAGAAGTTATTAAACGTGAAAACTATCAGAAAATGTACTCGTCAGGGGTCCTTGGCGGTGAAACTGATAATCCTGTTGGGTCCAGTATAGTCCATTTGGCTAGGGTCGATGTGGAGGAGTCCGAATTGGCAAGAGAATAGGAATACGATTAGTTACGGTCATGACTTATGATTGAATAGGAATTCGTAAATAAATAATTATGTACTATGTTTGGAAAACAATTTTATAGTATTAGAAATTATATTAATATTAAGAAAATATCTATATTTATTTAGAAACACATTAGAGATACAAAATTCCAAGAGACTTATTTAGCCCAAAAGTATTTATATGCATATAGGCCCATTGAAATATACTTATAGATATATGAAATTATTTTGGAAAATATTTATCGTTCTTGGAAATAAATTTAGATAAATACCTTGAGACTCTAGAAGATTGCTTTTAGGACAAAACTATAGTTTAATACATAGAAAGATACAACGATAATATTTTTCGGGCAAAAACTATTTTAAAATACCATAAAATATATGATAACAGTTTAGCTTCGAAGTCCATATAAGACCAAATGCAAAACTATATTTTTGTTACATATATTTTGAGAAAATAATAATATAATCTTCAAATAACTAATAATAACATTATTTGCTACTAAGCCAAAATTAATATACTAGATGTTGTATAATGATAAAGCCAACCAAAAGAATTAATTCAATTACTGGTCAACACTAGGGCTGTGCACAATTAAGTTAAACCGACCAAATCGAACCAAGCTAAGCCGAACCGATTGGTTTTAAACCAAACCGATGGTTCGGTTGGTTTGGTTCGGCTTCATTTTTTCAAAACCGACCGGTTCGGTTCGGTTTACGGTTTGGTTATGCCAAAAACCGTCTAAACCGAACCGAATCGAACCAAATCCTTGTTAAATAATTAGGGTTGGCCGGCTGGGTATGGGTTCATTGGGTTGTATTATACTGGTTTGGTTCATTTATTCACATCACAACCATTTATCAAGTTAAAGTTGAAAGAGCTCTCTCTCTCTCTCTCTCTAGTCTCAAAGAGGAGTGCTGGCGGCTCCTATTCTTTTCTAATTCCTCATGTGCACATGAAAGGGGCTTTTGGTTGAATGTATATGATTTTTTATGTATAATTGGCATTTTTCTCCACTTGCAAAGTGCAAGTTGAATTGAAGCTGCTGAATTGTATTTCCTGTTGCAAAGTGAAGTTGACTGAGGTTTCACAAAAGAAAAAACATACAGTCTATTTTTTTATGTGATCAAAACCGACCAAGTCGAACCTATCCAAACTGAACCAAGTCGGACGATTTTAAAACCGAACCGACCATTTGGTTGGTTTGGTTCGATTTTGTTTATTTTTAAACCGATTAACTTCGGTTCGACTTCGGTTGGGACCAAATAGGTCGACCACCGACCGATGCACACCCCTAGTCAACACTACAATAGTTAAAATCTAATGACTATTTTAATTAATATATTAATAATATAAATAACAAAGTTCATGACTATAGTAATAATAATATTATTGACAATAATTATAAGAATAACTACCATTAATTAACATATGTTTGTATACTTACCTAATATAATTACTTATAAAAAAGTATTAAATATTCTATCTGCCTTCAACGCTTCCAATGCAACAGCGAGAGAGGATTTATTTACTGCTACTTTTTATTTGGAAAGAGAGGGAGTGATTCAATAAGGAGAAATTAGAAAAGAGGGATTTAAAGAAGAGAGAAAAAAATAGTCCTCACCGAGCTTTTGGGAACCGACCGTGCGGAGTGGGAGCCACGGCGTCGGGACGGAAGCGGAGCGATCGCGAATGAAGAGGAGGTTCGGCGGGGTGGTGTCAACGGCCCGACGGAGCTGCTGGCTCGAACGGGCTCGACGGTTCGGGGAAGGTCGAGGTCGCGACGATTGCTCGGAGAGCCTGGGTCTCGGAGTCGGTGCCGGCGGAAAGGAGCACTGGATTGGCGCCTGGAGGGAGCGCCAGATGTGGCTGACCCGCTAGTGGCGATGAGTTGTTCCACTCAGCCAGGTGTCACGGCGGAGACGGATGTGGGCAGTACGAGGGTTTTGGTGAAATTAGGTAGGTTTTCTTTTTGATATAATGCTATGTTTTGGGTTTCGGATGTTGGACGTGTCCATGTCGAACACAGAGAATTGAGTCCTGTGGTTTTTGGTGATCATGTCTGAGAGTTGGACACGAAAATATGTACGGTGGGTGCTTGTTTGGGTTTAGATGGCGGTGGAAATATCAGTTAGTCCCCGGGCGTAATTTTTGATAGAAAACTGAGAAAAGAAACGATTGTAAAAACAATGTTTCGATGCAACACTTCAAAGAAGGTGCACAACAGAGAACTTTGGAGGATTCTGGGTTACGAAAATCTAAAAAGATTTTGTAACAACAACAAACAATATATTACTTCTAAAAATAAGTTACTAATCGAATTGCTAGCAACAACAGCGATGACAGGCGATGGATAAAAAATAGCCAGCTGGGGTGAATGATCACTAGTACTCAAAGGTTGATTCGCCCCACACGAACAGCGTACAAGAACCATCAAGTTCGATGGGAAACTTTGGAACACTCTGCTCTTTTGACTCCTTGGATGGCAGCGGACTCCTGCGCTAAGTGGCACTAGTGCTCTGTCTCTTCTCTCTCAAACTCTGTAGGAATTCGTAAGGAATTGTGTTAAGAAACTTGTGTACTCTGTGTTCAGAGAGAGAGAGAGAGAGAGTGAGAGTGAGAGTGAGAGCAGAGAAGCTTTTATAGCCTCGCTCTGTAACCGCCCAGTTAGCAACATGTTCGGGATGTGGGAAGAAACTATCCCAAAAATGCTGTAAGTGCTCAATCGTACACAGACACGACCTGAGCTAATGGCGCACAGCACGTGGCATATGCACAATATGCCCACCGCCAACTACACCATGCGCGCACCACGCACACAACGTCAACAGCGCACCGCGTGCAACACGCACACGCAGTGCCAACAACACAACTTGCGTACCGCACACAACACCGCACAGTACACACAGCACCACTATCGTAACTTGCACAACGTGCGCACAGCCATCAGCGCCACCTGTGCAATACGTCCAACGACGTACCTGTGCAATATGTGGAACCTGTGCCAACCGTCGTACAAACTACAACGCCAACTGCTGTACCCTGGCTGCGCCAACTGGCATGCCATCTGGCCGAACGAACTGGCGCACGAACGACTACACAAGAGGCTCGCACAATGAGTGCAACTTAAGCGCACTATGCGCCTAGCGACGATGCTGTCGTGCTAAGTACAAAGTGTGCCAACAAAATGCCATATTACGCGTAATGAGCCCATGAGCTCGAGTCCGAGTCCGAGTCGCTAAGCCACTACGGGACTTAGCTCCAATGGAATAAATGCCAATAGCAAAAAGCATTAAGCTTACATGGAGTCTTAGCCTTGCCTCCTAGTAAAATCACCAACATGATTCCTTCCTTAAGGTTACCACCTCATGTGCGTATCCCAACAACACATACCAAGTGTATATGTTGAGATACCTCATGTTGCTTTCCAATACGGAACTAAACTTCACAAGGCATATTGAAGCAAGCTCTCTACATGTCATGAAAAGCTCCAACAATCCCCCATATATCTTAATATATGGGTTTGATTGTTCCCCACAGTAACTGTCCATCACGCATTAGGAGAGATGTCGCTGACGACTTGAATCTTCCCACATGGGTCAAATAACAGACTAATATGGACTAAGCCTTGAATTTTGTACTATAGCTGAAATTCTTTCCACTCACACAATGTAGTTACATGTGCTTCATACTGCACATTAAAGGCCCTATGCCAGCCTGGTTTCAGTGTATAATTTTAGACGTCTATAAGTTTACCTTCAAGACGGCCTACTATCTCTGTCCATACACTATAGGTGAGTTCTTTATTAAAGAGACATGGCATGAAGCCTTGCGCTTCCTTTGTGGTGCAACGTCGCTATGACATGGCCTAAGGCCGAGGCATTACCCCTACCGGGAACCTCATCGTAGTGTCATACTACTGTAGCATGAGGTTACAGTCTCTTTGTAGTGCCATACTATCCAGCATGAAGCCTTAGGCGCCCTTGCGGTGTTACGCCGCAACGACATGGCTTGCAAGACCGAGGCTTTACCCCTATTCGGGTACCTTATCGTGGTGTCATGCCACTGTGACATGAGGAACACCTCACCTTTGTAGTGTTGACTACCCCTCTTTAATTTCATCATACAACATTAGTTACCTGCCTATTTGCGGTGCTACTCCGCTGTGACTTGATCGCAAAGCGAGGCATTACCCCTTTCGGGAACCTCTTGGTGGAGTCACCCCACTGTAGCATGGAGTTTCACTCCTTGTAGTGCTGCACTACCATGCTTTCTGTAAAGTACACAAAGCATTCACTCTACCTGAGAACTCATTAAGGCGTTTAAGCCAACCTCCCACAGGATCCGTCTTTTGCAGAAAATAATAGTAGACAACAGTGGTTGTAGGTCTGTCACCTCTCCATGCCATAGAGGACATGTACCAACTGTTCTTGATATTTTTCCAGTTAATGGTCCTCCCTTGAACCAAAAGCTAGATGCCTAGTATATTTATCTTGAACTAATAACATAAAACTTTATGGTAGGATTACAATAACACAATATCAGAATGCCTTCAAGTCATTTTACTTGCTGTGTCATCGACCAGTTGGCGCTTGAGGCCCTTGGTGAATGGATTTGCCAGGTTTTCCTGACTCTGAACATCAATCACTGCAATAACGCCTCTCTTGATGAGATAGTGTACTGCCCTGTGCTTCAATATCACAGTCCTCTTCTTCCATTGAAGATGTCATTTGATGCTATCCCGCAGTCGCCTGGTTGTCACAGTATATCGAATTGTCGATAATTGTGCCCCAACCATTGGAAGATCATACATGAGCTCCCGAAGCTATTCTGCTTCCTCCGCTACGGTATCATGTGCAAAGAACTCAGATTCCATGGATGACCGCAAGTGCATAGTCTGCTTCTTCGACTTCCACGATATAGCAGCTACACCCATTGTGAAAATAAATCCACCTGTGGACCTCTCGTTCTGTCACGTCCCAGTACCAAAATACGGGGACGGACGTAGGCCAGCTACACCGTATAAGGTACGAATACGCTATACGTGATGACGGCTGTCAAGTCTTGTTGGGTATCCTAGCATGCAATCAATCTATGGCCTAAATCCGATCTCATGTCCACAGGCAAATCACAATGAAACAACCTCAAGAGAGATAATCATATGGAAAGCAGGGAATACTCATATGATAATCAGAAAATCCAATACAGAATAATGTAGACTAGTATACCTTCCCACAGTTCCTAGCATGGTCGGAAACTGAAGCACATGCTCCAAGTCGAGTCTGGAAGATCCACAGGGTCGGTCTCAGGCAATCTGGGAACAATCCAGGGTTGGTCAGGCCAACCGCAGCAAGTACCAGAAAGAAGGCTCAAGGACGGGCGAAGAAAACTAGCAGGATAAAATATGACATAAATAGTATCTAAAAACAGTAAATAAGGTAAGGGATCATGCGGTACCAACGCACGATTACATAATATAAGGCAGCAATCCAACTACTAATACGTAAGTAACCAACAATCATCACAGTCATCCTAACATCCACTAATGCTTGCATTGCCAACTGGGACTCGTAGTCTGTCATCGGAACAGTAACTCATCCCTACATCAAACAAGAACAAGGGAATAATTACTGTACCGGGAGAGCGTTACGTGCCAGCCAGCTTAGCAAGCAACAAGCCAAACAATTATATAAATAAGCGGCTACTCAAATGCCTACGGCTGTCTATGTGGAGGTTGGGTTACCCCAACAATGCAATATAGGAATCCTCAGATCGTGCCGTCCCAGCAGGACTAGCGAGGCCAAGTATAGCATGTAAGAAGAGCACCGATCCCTCGTAAGGCCACCGGGCTTGCATGTCACCACCGGTCCCTCGTAAGGCTACCGTGCCGAGCATGCCATGTATATAATGTATAGTACATAAGTAGCCGGATATTGCCATCCACTAGTACGAATGGTAACAATATCCGTGGCGGCCAGCCTGCAGGTCATGACTAATGTCTGGGATAAGGCTGGTAATGCACGATCTCGGGATTCTGTTCCCCCCAATGCTTCTACCAGTTTAAGTTGCCTAGATTAACCATACATTTATCCGGGTCACATGTCGTGGTCACATGATCACCCTCATAGATGTCGTACCTCAGTACGGGAACGCTAAGTAAGAATCAACCTCGGCACCTATAGTCCCAGTTGTGATTCATCCTTAGTGTTATGCAACAAGCAAGCAAGCAATCCTAACCACGCTAAGACTATAGGCCAACTACTAAGGTACCCGTGCAGGTAATCATATAATATATAGAATGTCAAGATGGCATCGTAATGCCATATAATCATGGAGGTAGCACCTCAAAGTGCCAGTAGACAAGGGCACCGTAGTGCAAGGTCAGGGCCAGTACCTCAAAGGGTAAGCTGGACTTATAGCACGGATACAGGTAGTCATGTCAGAACAAGGAAAAATCTGTCAGTCACATGAAATCATCTGCCCACGTGGCATGGATATCAGGTTAAGTACAAGATCAGAACCTCTACCACAATCATCTCAAACTTATATGGGAGCCTACAGCTCCAATCATCAAGTCGGTCTATCCACCAAATTAATCTATCAAGAGTCTTCCATCCATGATGGAGTGAATATCACGTCAATAAGGACACCACCAAATACCACGCTCATCCCCCTAACAATGCTAGGCCCTCTGACTCACAAGAATCCTCCAAGTCAATGATCACAAGCCACTAGAAAACAAGCCCCTCAACTACCAAGACATAGCAATCAAACCAGGTTTCCCCAAGTACCGGAATACACAAAGGTACCCAGTTTGGACGTTTGGGAAGTCGAGTAAAAATCATATAATAATACCCTCGATATTCTATTCGTTCTGCGAGACACTCGTACCAATATCAAAATCCAAAAGTCCTCCAATACATATCTGATCAAATTAGAACATCACCAAAGAACTAGCAACACTATCTAAGAATCCACTTAGTCTACCATTATCACTATCTCAATATCATATCTCCTCATAGTCAATCCTCGAATAAGATTATAATCCCAACACATGGGTCAACACTAATCAATGCCGTCGGAAGATGGCAAGGATTGTGTGAACCACTCTGGATCAGATCCACAACCCTTAAACCAAACAAGGATCAGGGTTGCAGACCTTCACCCGAGTAGAACCGCTCTTCTTACACAATCCGGCGGACAGACAATGGGATAACAGACTAAGCTAGAACACCATCTAAAAGAAGGGTCACAGGTCAAGAGCCCAATGGGTGATACCGTCGAAAAGGCAAGGATTGCGTGAACCACTCTGGATCAGATCCACAACCCTTAAACCAAACAAGGACCAGGGTTGCAGACCTTCACCCGAGTAGAACCGCTCTTCTTACACAATCCGGCGAACAAGACATGTCAAGACGCTAGGCGACTAATCTAGTCGGAGTCTACCTAGCAGGCAATGAGATCAGGGATGCTATACCAAGAAGAACATGCATGAATTCAGTCCCGCAAACAAGGGAATGGTTCTGCCCAATCCTTCGAACCAAATTCCCACCGGGAATTCTGGAAAAATCCGGCAGAGTCTCCTTTGTAATCTGGATGGGAGCACCCTACGAATAGGGGCTAAACCACTCGACGTAACCCGCTGCAGAATCGCAAATCGCAGGCTGAGAACACTAAGTCTCAGCTACCAGCAGCACTACGATGCGTACTGGGAACAAATCGATAGCCGAGAACACTAAGTTTCGGCCTCCAGCAGCACTACGATGCGTACTGGGCCCAAGCCAACATATACAGCAAGAATCGTCACGCAGGGCGCACCAAGACCCACAGTCATGTCCAAGCCACAAACACAGTCACAGAAACAGTTAGCCAAGCCGTTACCCGACTGCGAGTCGGACACGGGGCATATGGGGACAATCCATACAAGTGAGTCGTGCTCGTGTCCTCGGAGGTGTGGATGACCCATCCGAGTTGTCCGATACGGTCTATCCCGGTATCGGAACAAGCTATCCTAAGTTATCATCATGGCAGTTCTACTATTAGGCTACACTACTCATGGTTATACATTTACAATTACAGCAAATTAAAATGCAATAAAATCCAGGAGAGAGGGCAAGAGCCGTCGATGAGCAAGGGATACTTTCCTAGAGGGCTCGGCTAGGTAACAAGTCTTCGACAGTCGCGATCCAAGCTAACACGTCAATCGAGATCCTCAGAACACACAATAAATAATCATCAGCACCAAATATAAAATAATAGAATAATCACAAGAGATGGCAGAAGGCTATACCGTGTGGGTCCCGCAAGCAGTACAGGGATCTAGCACGGAAACCGAGGTACGCAGATCGATACGGACACGTAAACCGAGACGTGCATGCATATCGAGACGCGCACGAGGATCGAGATGAACAGAAGACAACGTGTACGTAAATTGAGACGCACACGTGGGTCGAGAAAATCACGAATATCAAAATAGCACACAAATCAATGCGACATGCAAATCGAGACGTGCATGCAATCGAGACGGTACAGAGACCAATATGACACGCAAATCGGAGCGAGCACACAAATCGGTGCTGCACACAAACCGAGGCAACACAAGATACAATATGACTCGCAAATCACGGCACGTAAATCGGTGCGTACACGTATCGAGGCAGCACGGGTCATGAGGTAGGCACAAAGACCGAGACACAGGATCGAGACAATACACAAACCGAGGTAGCACGGGAATCGAGGTACACGAATACCGAGACGGCACGCACATCTAGGTACACACAAACCGAGACGACATAAATCAAGGGGCACGCATCCCGAAAACACGAAAACAAAGGAACGCACGAACCGAGTACACGTGACCCAAGACACGTGGCCCGGGGAACACGCTGCCCGAGCAGCGCGGGGTCCAAGGGTGTCCCGCTGCCCAATGTGGCACCGTTCCCGAGGCGACGGTCGCGAGAAGAAAGAGGAGAGGCGGAGGAGCTGTTGGGGTTTGGCCAGGCGGGGTCGGGATCCGACGGAGGATGGCTGCGCCAGGAAGAACGGAGAGGGGGAGGAGACGCAAGGAGGCGAGGGTGCTGCCGAAGTGGACGGCGGCCATGGGTCGGCCAGGCGGAGGATATAGGAAGAGAGGGCCGAGGAGAGACTCACCGGCGGGAGGAGGTTGGATGGCGACGATGGTGGTGGCGGCGGTGGCCGAGACACGGGCGGGGCTGGAGGTCGGTGGCGGCGGCCAAGGGCGGAGGCGGCCATGGCTAAAGTGGGGGTAGTGGTGGCTGGAAATGGTGGTGGCGCTGAAGATGACGATGATGGTGGCAGCAGTGGTCGTGGCGGCCGGCGGTGGCCGGGGCGAAGTGGTGGTGGGAGCAGTGGAGGCAGTGGTGGCGGTCGGAGACGAGGGAGCTCGGGTGAGGTGGCTGCTCTCCAGGGAGGGAAAGAGCAGTGAGGGGGAGGAAGTGACGGTGAGGGTGGTGGCCGGAGCTGGCGGTGAGGGTGGAGAGAGAGCTGAGCTTTTGGGGGGGTGTTGCTCTCTAAGCTGAGAGAAGATAATGAGAGAGGGAGTGAATGAGTGGAGAGAGGGATGAGGGAGAGTGATGTGAGGGGTTAGGTAGGGGTTTGGATAGGTTAGATTATTTAAATAAATAAATAATGTTGATGATGATAGTAACAATAGCAATAATATAAATAATAGCAAAAGAAATAGAATAATCCTGACCAGGAAGTTAACAATGCTCACTCCATAATTAATAAAATTTTAAAACAATACAAAATTTTAAAATAACCAAAATATTAAATACAGTCGGATGCCTATTTTCAAAATAGGGATCTGACACGTTCTCCAACTCTGAGCATCAGCTGGCATCACTGAACCCTTCTACTACCGGCGGATCTCCGTTGTAGTGCAGTGCATATGTCTGAGTCTTCTTGAGATATCTTATAACCCGTTTCACAGCTTTCCAGTGCTCAATGCCTGAGTTGCTCATAAAATGACTCAGCATTCCCACGACGAAAGCTATGTCAGTCCTTGTGGCAGTAGTAGCATACATCAAACTCCCGATAACTCTTGCATACTCCAGCTGTCTGACACTTTTCCTTTGTAATGCCCTGAATCCCGTTGCGGAGCACGAACCGGGCTAGCGCCGAATGGCCGAGTTGGATGAGAATTGGGAACTTTACTTGGGGAAACTTTACCAGGATCGCGGGATAATGAATTGAGATCCTTTCCTCCTGTTATGGATTGGACTCTTTTGAAGTGATGTCCAAGATACAGTGGCGCGTCTTGGAGGAAGAGTTCTATATAAGAGTCGCTTGCTCCGAGCCCATTGCCCTGCTAGTTTTGTAATGCCCCAGTCCCAAAATACTTAGGACTAAGTACGTAGACATGCTAGCTGTATACATACGAAGAATATTCCAATATATGGAATCCATGTATGTATACATAAGTTGTAAAATACAGTAAACCATGACAACTAATCTCATCCACAATAAGAAAATAAATGTATAATAAAAACCAACTCTGAATTTATCATCTGTACAAAAGTTGTGCGAAGACAGATCCACTACCAACCATTTAAATAAGAAGAACAATACAAGGAAAGGATAGATAAAAATAACAATAGACGATCTATGAGCAAGCCTCCTCGATAAAAAGGAAAGACCACGATCTTGGCTAGAGCACCTACAAAAAGACATGAAAGCACACACCTGGAGATCACCATGTCCTCAGAGGGACG